>VYZV01008165.1:0-19183 GCA_013401275.1 Pandion haliaetus | reverse complement strand
TCCCTGGTGCGGATCCTTTCCGCGGGCTTCTTCACAAACTTCCCTGGCGCGGGTCCTTTCCGCCTCACACTGCTTCAGCGCGGTTTTTACCATGGGGTTACGGCCACCTTCGGGAGCCTCCGCTCCACCGTTCACCCCCCTGGGCTGCAGGGCCATCAGCCTCCTCAGGCGCCTCCTCCTCCCCCTCCACTTCCATGATTCCAGTGTCGGCAGCGATGTTCCTCTCAGGTTTTCCCCCCCCCACTACCGGTTCCCCTTCTTAAATATGTTTCCCAGAGGCGTTACCACCGTCACTCCCTGCCTAGAGGCAGGTCCGACATTTTGGCGCGCGGGTCCGACATTTTGGGGCAGCGAATTCTTCCAGCAACTTCTTAAAGGGGCCGCCTCTGCAGCCCCCCTCCCCTGCCACCAAGGAAAACCGCGCCACACAAACCCATAACATGCTGAAATCTTGCTCACGTGCAGGCTGCGAGGCCCCGTGTTTTCCAGCTAGGTGCTTTATTTAAAGGTCTGGCTTTACACCCTCTAGGCAGAGTAAAAGAAAATTTACCGCAAGTGTTTGCAGCTAGGAAGAACAAAATTATGCTTAAAAAAGAGGGAATTAGGCTGAGGTAGGTTACCATGTATCCTCATCTGATTTAATACTTAGTAAGAGATTCCGCTTGTTGAGCAAGTCTTTTCGAAGCGCTTGAGACACCACCGAGGCTGCAGGCAGGATCACCAGGTACCAACCAAGGAAGACGCGTCCTGTCTTTGGTCCCTCTTTTTCCACGTCCGTTGGAAGAGTTGCACTGACCAATAAGCACTATTGTCCATCAGAAATGCACAGCATAGTACTCTAGAAGTGTATAAAATAAAGCACCTAAAGCACATGACTATGACAGGAACCCAGAAAACGTGACAGCACTAGTGGATAAAGACACCCATTGACCTGGGAGTTCAGGCATGATTCATAAATGCAAAACATAAAAAACCATATTTAATTATTCTGTGATTACATATTAATTACCTTTCTGTGGCATGTACACCCAGGAGGAATAAAAGGTCTCTAAGCAGAATGAGTCTATTTCCTTTAAGGAAACAAAACTCAAAAAAAGACAGATGTGTGCCAGTGGAAGCTGCTAGGGTTTGCTCTACCTCACCAGATTTTCTCAAGTACTCTTTTGCAGAAAATTACTGAGTGCATAAAAAACCTTTTTGTTTAAGTCTTTGTGAGTTAAGATTAAAGGCAGAATGGAAAATTGATCTTGCGACTTAAAAGCAAGAGAAAGAATGAAAAATGTATTCACCTTCAGTTTGGAAAGACTAAAATAGTCTGGTTCTTCAAAACTGGCTTGAAAACTCGGGGTTTACATCTTCTTTTACTGGTACTCATTTTTCTCTAATGTGACTTCTTGATGTTTAAGTAATCGGTCTAGCTTGCACCTGGTTACCTCTATTTCCTAACAAACAGCAAGAAACAAGGCAAACTTTTATTAACACTACATACCCCTGCTTACACATGCACTGTCGTTCTGGGTACTAATGTCATGTTAAAGTAACAAGATGAGAGCTGAGGGACTACAGCTAATACATTTTGCACGGATTCCGTATTGGGATATAGCAATGTGGAGGTCACAAATGCTTTCCAGGCCTTCCAGGGCAGGAGCAGATTTAATGGATCAACCACCACTTTAAATGCATCAAACTTATTCCCGAATTCGCAGTATTCATTCCAAGTGATTAGATCTACATTATTAGCAATGAAATGTGTAGCCCTTGGAGCGGTACATGGATTTACCATCAGATTATCAAACTGACGGCCTTCTGTCTTGAAACCAAAGGGGCAATGAGACCCAATGTCTAGAAGTATGAGTTAGATTCATTCTGAGAGACGCAGGCCAATACTTTCAATTTTGAAGGAAGCTTGCCACAGCAGGTGCTAAGATGCCTGTGCAGAAGTCTCTGCCACTGGAAAAAAAAGAACTTAAAATTAGACTTTTTTACATACAGATATGTTGTTACTGTATGTGTGTAATACACACACACATCCCCCAGTAGAGGAATTAATTGCATTGCCTTTGGTCTTTTGGACCATTTTCGATGATCACAAGTGGCTCTACACTCCGTGAATTGCATAGCCCTAATTGTTCGCTGTATCCTTTGTAAATTATCCTTTCAGCACATATATTATCCTGGTTTTAGCATTCCTATAAACATTCATTCCTATCGACAGTCAGCCCTTAAACTGCACTGGTCCTTTTACTGAAGCAAGGCTCTCAGGAGTAACAGTTCCAGAGTTGATCTTTTATCCTTGTCCTGGCTGGGAAATCGCTCCCTCTCCGCTGTCCAAGACACCATCCTGCTCAGGGCTTTTCGTGCGTGCCACTCAACCCCGCTTCGTACCCAGGAGGAGATGTGTGTTTTGTGAAACTCGCGTAATAAGAAAAATACCAACTTGAAGGAACTTTGAAAATAAAGACGACTGGGTTTCTCCCTGTCTAAGGTGGAAGACGTCAGGGAATCAGAGGAACTTCATCCAGTTCTCAGTGACTGAAAGTTTTGTTTAAAAATCTTAATCTAAATTAATACAAATTTAAAGGTGGGAAGTAAAGAGCTTGACAGTAATGACCGCTCTTTTCTGCATGCTTCCCCACCGTCTCTTCCAGCTTGCCTCTCTCCACAGTGCACAGCTGTGAAAAGTGTTCAGTGCTGAAGGGGAAAAATTACCTCTTTTTAGAAGCAATGTGTGATGCGCGTAGCTGCGTCCTCCATCCCAACTGCGCTTGTCAAACACCATTGGTTAAGGTAAGCAGCAGACTGGAACAAGTGCAATGTGTTTCCTTTGGAAAGCAGCATTGCTTTAGTCAGATACATAATAAAATTTATTCTCTTCACCATTAAACACGTTCTAGCTTAATTTCTGTCTGCTGAGCATGCCCGTGGCGGCTCTATCAGCTCCAGCCTGGCCACTGCCGCGAGGGCACCGCAGCCCGTCCTGGCAAACGTGGAGAGGGAAGGAAACGCGACCGCCGTTGAGTTCCACCACAGCTGTAAGGCTGCTCCGCGCAGGAGGGGGTAGGGGGGACAGCAAAGGGGAAACGTCTGCAGGAGAGGAGAAATCCCTCGGGAGACTGAGGCCGGGGCCAGGCAGTGCCCGAGGGCTGGGCTCCAGCAGCCGGAGCAGGCGTGGGGTCGGCGGGCCCGGGGGTGGGCGCGCGGAGCCCCCAGCCCCTTCCCGAGCTCAGGGCCTGGGAACTGCTCTTGTTGCAGCATCGGTACTGCAGAATAGATTGGGAATTCGTTCGCCGAAGAGGCTGCCAAGAAAACAAGTGTGTCCTGAAGCGTGCTGCCCAATTAGATCAGTATCATGACTTGTATCCTCCGTGTCTCTGAAATATGAACAAAGTAAACGTAAAGGGGCTTCTCTAAGAAATCCAAAGGTCCTGGATAGAGTTGTCCCTGGGGTTAGAATGAAGGTGGTAGGAAAAAAGAAGCACTGTATTCACTTTTTTTTTTTTTAACCTTACTTAAACTTCTCACTAATGCAACTGATAGAACACACATGTGACATCAATTTGTTATAAATGCCAAAAAATTCTATGCAGTTTATAGAAACCATGACAGATCTTTAAAACAAATGCGCTTTTTTTTTTCTTCTTTTTTTTTTTTTTTTACAACTTTTCAGTGTTGGCAGTTTAAGGAATCTGAAAATTGAATCCATCCATCTGGCACTGGGAAAACAAACAACATATTTGTCTCTGTATTCTCTCTTCACTCTGATGCTTCAAGATCCTAAATTCAACTAAGTAAACATGAAATGGTAGGGGAAGGGAAGGTTAAAATCACTTACCTCTCAGTCTACTGGCTTGGTCATGTTCTAAAGAGATTATTTGAATTATTCACCAAAATTTCTCTTGTAGTCTTGAGCATTCAGAAAATTCTAGAACATCTGAAAAATGCAGTTGGTAAAATACCATGAAGTAGTCTGAATATGCAGGAGTCAGCCTTGTTCTCTCACGTGCAAGGCTGCGTTTCTTGACATGAAGTCATCAGAGCCATAGAAGGCTCCAAGGCTTTTACCCACGCCTGTATCTAAGTGTATCATGTAAGGCTTTTTCAAGAGAGGGTAAGAAGTAGCAGTCCTGTTCCAAGTTAATTATTTAAAACACGACAATCTGATGACGCTCTCTAAGTACTCCATAGATGTTCAGAAACCATGCTATCGTTCTCTGCATTTCACCAGTCTCCATCATGATTCCTCAGCCATTTCATGGACTGATGGAGAGTTTTTAGCATCGCTTTTTTCTCCTTTTGGACAGGGGAGCGAAGCCAGGAAATATGTGATGGTGTCTCACCGTTGAACCCAACTGGTCCCTCTATGAGTTGTGCTTATTAGTAAAATGCAACAATCCACAATCTTCTTGGAGGAAGAGAATACTCTTCTTCCACGTGCAGAATGAAATAGTTTCAGAGATTCAATTATCTCTGGGCCTCCATTCTGAAGTGACAGTTCCCAGATCCCCTCAAGGCTTTGTGTACTCTGCTGCACGTGGTCTTATTTATGATTTCTTTGATTTTTCTTTTCTGGAATAATAACAGATATTTTCATCAAGAAAGCTTTGGTTGCAGAGAGCAGGTCCTGATGCCATGTGTGCATGCGCTCTCTGAGCTGAAAACTTCATGTGCTCAATGTGTGCAGCTCCATGTCAGGAAAACGCAATGATTATCCCTGTCTAAGGATCTGGCCCATATTTTCTCCCCTTCTTTTTTGCCTTTTACGTGGCAATGAGTTGCTTTACTGGCCATCTAAGCAATATGCAGCTCTTCATGTACAGGTTTGAAGATTTAGCATCCTCTCATATTGAAGGATAACCCCGATATTGCTTCCCTCTAGAGAAGGTATTTTGTCCTTCAGCAGAACAAAATCACATCTTTCAGGTACTGATTAAATTTTGAGGAAAGCAGTAGGAAATTGAGGTTGTCAATTTTTATATCTGTGTTCAGATCAATTGGGGATTGATCACTCTTCACCTTGCTAAATGAGAGAAAGCTGTAAAGTGTTAGTCTTTATCAGCAAAGCTATAAGCACACTAGCCAAATTATTTTCATTAAACTCCCTCCCCCTGTCTATAACCTTGGTCACATAATCAGGAATGAAAATCATTATCTATTTCATTCACATCTGTTATTAATTTTTTGAAGCCTGCTTTAAATCTGATTAGAACTTCTCATCTAAGCCAAACAAATTCTGAACTCAAGGCTAAAATGTATCAGGTTAGCTTAGTAATTCACATAATATTTTTATTTTCTCTTCCTAATTGAATTTGTACATGGATTTGTGTTGCTGTTCTCCTGACCAGTTATTATTAACTCTTTATAAAATGCCAAGGGTATACAATGCACTGTGAAGACACTGACGGCAAATTGCTTTTCCGGTTAATATAGCCCATCATTTCTGTCCCTTGCCCAGGCAATTTGCCGTGTGTCTACTCCAGCTCTTCCTCGCCATTCAGCTCTAATAAGGCTATTTCTTTGGGACTGACTGGGAACGCTATCTGAAACATTACCTCCTGAGGACTGGCCTGTATGAGTGTCGTGAATTTTGAGGGAACATCCCGCTCGGCCAGTGGCAGTACAGGTAAAAAGATAAGGCAATTTAATAGGTTTACTTCATCTCCTCGCGAGCATCCCCGTTGGCACCCCTTGCCTCGGGGTCGCCAGAGCGGTACGACAGTGGGGAGAAAGAGCAGATGCATGGGAACGCACCGGGCTCCGCTCCACAGCGCTGTGGTTTCCTGTTTTCTTCGTCAGTTATTTAGAAAGGTCTCTCAACAAAAATAGCCACGGGTCCCTCCGGGGAGATGCCTTCTCACGCAGTCCAGCATCCCAGGGAGAACCCCGCTGCCGACCGCGATGCAAGGGCTGGGGCCGAGCGGCCGTGTCCCCCCCTGCGGAGGGACAGCAGGGCGGCTTGTCACGCTGCTGGGGGTAGAGGGAGGACAAAAATAACCTGTCGAGTTTCACTTTCATTCTGGGTGACGAGGGGGATAGATGCTCTCGGTTGCAGTATCGCTTTGTAGCAAGAGCTTAATAAAGGCACGAAAACCTGCTGCATCAGTTGACCGAGCGTTTTAACGAAGGGCTGTCCCGGAGCAGCCAGTGGCACGGCTACGGCGGAGGCAGCTGGGAGCCCCTGAGCCCTGAGACAGCTCTGAGTCAGCCTGGTCGGAGCAATGATGGCATTTGCTGTCAGCCGGCCTCTAATTTTCTTGTCTCTTTATCTCGGCGGCTCTTTGAGGGCTACGGGCGTAGCAGCGCTTTGGCAAGGAGACTACACTGTAATGCCTTTTTCTTTCCTTTTGCAATTGGTCCAAGTCTTGTGCCTTGTTATGCAGTAATGGAAGAAGTCAAATACTGACCTTTTGTATAAGCGCAAAAGAGCCTTTGGAGGCAATAGATGAACCTCTGACGATTCCTTTAGTTCCTACAGAAGTCTGTATATAAGTTACAGTTCATAATGTGCTCTTTCCTTCCTCTTTGATGGTGACTGAAAGTTGTTCTAAAATTAGTATTTATTGTTTTATTAATATTTCTCTAGTCTCTACCTTCAGTAGATCACAAAGAGCTTCACAATTATAAGCTATTATAAGTCTTCTATTAGTCTTGTGAAGCAATGCAAGTTTATAAAAGGCAGAGCTGAGGCATCAAGCCTCTCTGCCTTCAGCCTTAACCATCCAACGTATTCCTCCCGTTTTTAAATTCTATAACAAAGAGCTGTGACCAAAGCGGCAATTCCCGAATTGTGAATCTGAAGTGTAAATCTGGAGTGAGAAGACAGAGTGTAAATTTCTCACTGTATCCTTTCCCGAACTGTGTTAGTTGTTCATATGTTTTTCTGTCAAGGCAGATACTGGCTGTGGTTGCCCCACCGGTACCTCTGGGGACTGCCCTGCGGGCTCCTGGGCACTGGTACCCTCTTTGCAGCAAGCAGGCAAGCCCAGCTGCCTGCTGTTCCCACCCCCTTCTCAGAAGGAATGCTTTGGGAAAGAAGGGATTTAATATTTCTCAGCCACATGCATTCACTTGGTACCACCCTCTTAAACTGCTCATTTTCTCTTTCCCTTCCCCAGCTCTCTGTAGCACTTTATCTTGTATGACACCGAGTGCTCTCCAGTGACCTGGAGGAGAAAGGCATCGAGCCCCGCTCTACCCTGCAGCAGAGTTCGTGCTGCCTCAGCTACAGCTGCTGCCCAGCTGGCCCTGCGGCCAACCGCACAAAACCCTGCAAATCCTGCAAGGCTCACGCAGCTGCGGGCAAAGCCGAGGCTACTCCTACACACACGTCTCCACCGTCTACGTCCAATAATAGTGCGCTGTAGGGGCCAAGGGTGTTTAGGTTTAAGAAAACAGTTGGATAGTTATGCCGCGCTTCGATCCTACTGTCCTGCAGTCCTCTGGAAGCTCTCATTTGGAAACGCGGTCGCTTGTACCCATTTTGATTTTCTGGTTTGGGGGTTTTTTTCTCTGTTGTTATTCGCTCTCTGGTTTATTTTACTCTGCACTCCAGAAATTTGTCACATCCCAAATGGCCTTGATCAGAACCATAAGGCAGTTAACATTTCCCTTGGCTTTCTCAGACGAGCCAAATACACACTGCAAGCGCTCGGAATTCTTTGAAGAGACTGTGCCCATGGATGCAGGTGATGTTGCAGGGCTGCTAACTAATACACTGCAAAAAACAAGTGATGTTAACGTTTGGTTGGCGTCAGATCATCTCTCGTAGACGAGCGATGTAGCAAGGCTTAATATTTGACCGTTCAAAGCACCGAGTGGGCTTCAGCTCCTACGAGATGTAGCAGCTTTCCAAAATAAAGGAGGTGCGGAGCCGGAGCTGCCAGGCTCCGACGTGCGTCTCCTCTGCGAGCTGGCCGGGAGCTGCACACGCCGTGCTGAGCACGGGTGGGAAGCACCTGCAGCCTCACCAGCTCTGCACGAGAAACGGCCGTAGTAATTCACAGCAAGTAACAGGCCTCGCCTTCTCTTGGTCTGTGGCAAGCCCCATAAACCATCACACTTGCAGGACTTCTGCCATCACGTAACCTCTTCTGTTGTGACAGCACGGGCGTGTCTGGCTGTTACCTGCAAATTAATGAGTAGGTTCACACCATACCTGAAAAAAACAGAGAAAACCTGTTTTGTAGGAGCAACATTTTTTTTTTTTAGCAAGTTTTGCATTGATCCAGAAGAGTCAAAGTCTACAGCTCTATTAGTGTTTCCAACCCAAGTAACCTCACTAATATACTCTTGCGCACAAGTTTGCAAATTCAGGAGTTTAAATCCTGCAAGCGAGCTTGTGCTTGGGCAAAACATCTGATTCTTCCTAATTAGCCAGGAGCTGAGAATTGCTGTCATTTGTCTGCAGGGGTAAGTCAGGCTCTTGTTCATCTCAGCACGACTCTGGTGATTTCCCCGAAGCTACTTCAGCTCTGTACTGACACTGCAGACAGCGGAACTGGGCCTGTCATCTGTCTTTGCTGGTTTTCTAATGAAAGGTCAGATTCGTTCCTCTGCTTTCTATTTCTTGCTACTTCAAGACAGCACTCATGTAAGAAGAATTGAGCTGTCCAGGGAAAGTAAGAAGATTCTTTAAAGGGTGAAAAAGTGGTTAAAATATGGAAGGAAAAGCTAGGAAGAAATAGATCATTTCACAGCAAAAGGAGATTATTAGTGGAGTCCCAAAGGGACCTCTGCCATTCCAAATATTCATAAATGACTTGGAAAAGGGGAGGAGGTGGCAGGAGGTGACAAAGTTGGCTGCTGAAAGCAAATTATTCAAAGGAATAAAACCAAAATCTAACTGTAAAGAGTTGCAGAAGTATCTCACCATACTGAGTGACCAGGTGATAAAATGCCAGGCTGAATTTACTGCCAGTAAATTATAATACACCCAAGGAAAAGCAAAATGCACAAAGAAAAATGTATGAATGTGTGCAAGGACAAGCTGTAAATAAGGTATTACACCAAGGAAAGAGTTACTGGAGATATGTAGTTCTATGGAAACATAAACTCACTGCTGGCTGTCAGAAGAATCAACTGGAATGTTAGGAATTATGAGGGAAGGAAGAGAGAACAAAACAGAGAACACCATTGTGTTACCACATCTCGTGTATTGCATGTACTTCTGGTTGCCCATCTCAGCACGTATATTCTAGAGCTAGAAAAGGTATAGAAAAGGTCAAGAAATATGATTAAAGCAAAAGAACAGCTTCTGAGAGTCTGAAAAGAAGGGGAGCCTCAGGGGAGAAAAGGGGTGGCAGTGGGAGGTCTATAAGATAAGAGACCTCTAAGACAGATCTATCAGGAGGATACAGAACAATTATCTGCTCTTCCTAATGGACAAGCAAGAGTTAGGAGCATTAAGTTATCATTTGCAGCTTAGAGCAAACAAAAAGAAGCAATTTTTTTCACCCAGTGTGTAATTAAACCGTGGAACTTACTGCCGCAAGATGTAGTAGATACCAAAGTATAAAAAATTTTAGAAAGAGAAATTGAAGAAAGAAAAATCCATCAGTGATTACTACGCTCAACTACGTCAATTCAGGAAGCCCTGACGCTGCGGCCCCGGGCTGCACAGGGCTGGAGGATGCACCCCAAGAAGTGATGCTGTATGACGGCCTTTGGGCTTTGCCAACGCGACGAAATGGCCCAGCTGCCTGCTAGTTTTGTCTGCTCGTTCCCTCTCCTGGCTTTCCCCTTGTGCCAGTGCAGCTGCTTGGGTGACCGCCTGGCTGAAAATAAGTGTTTAACTTGCTGGGAGGGGACGGAGCCTGGATGAGGACTGCTCCCTGTGGCATCAGTGCCAGCTCACGCCGTCAGAAGCGCCTACGGACCGGCAGCCCCGCGCTCCTTCTGCTGCTGTTGCGGGCTGCTTTCAGGGAAGGGCTTCGAGCCTCGGCAGACGCTCGGTCTCATCCAGTTTAGCCACTACATCCCCGTGTGATTCCTTGGTGTTGGAGGTATGGACGAGGCTCCCTTCTGCTGCGCTCCCGTGAACTTTGTGACATAGTGCATGGCACAATACCCACAGAGGTGAGAGCGTGCCTGCAAGGGTGCCATTGTTCCCACATCCCTGGATAAAACTTAACACGAAACCCCAGATGCCCGGGCTGAAGCGAGGCACAGCTGTGTAACACATCGTAAACCACAAGCTGCAAGCCAAGATGTTCTTATTACATCACCCAGCCCCCGCCACTGTCACACGTTGGGAGGAGAAAAAGCTGGGCCGAAGGTGGCTGGTTTCAGGCTATTTCTGAACAAGAAGTGGGAGAGGCACTACTCTAAAATATTTTAAGTGAAACTGTTTCTGATAGAGTTGTCTCTTTATTATGATGAAGTGTTTAGGATCCACTGATGAGCCTGGGTCTCAGTGCTGCTGGCAATGCAGAACCTCCCAGGTGGGAAAATAAGCACCTGTTTGAAAGGGCTGTGCATGACCATAACGTTTAGGTTGTCTTTAAACTTGCCTTACCGCTAAACATGAGACAATACGATTTTCTTTTTATTTGTCTCTCTTTTTGGCACTGCAGTTTCAGCACCAATTTCTGTGATGTCAGACTGATGCCAAGTATGATCTTACCAAGGAAATAGCCTTTTAAGTCGTCAGGTTTTTTATTAGATCTCCCAACTAAAATCACAGAAGAAGCCTGTATAAAACTGAAGTCCTTTAAAAGTTATATTCATGTAAATACTGTAACAATAAAACACAGGGAGTAAGAAAGATGGAACACAAAGCATAAGGACAATTGTCTACAAACACTTTTTCCATAAGAACTTAAAAGATCAAGACCTTGTCTCAAATTAATTTATACTGTGTTCGTTCCTCCTTTCAAGAAAAAGCATTTTAATTTTCATGTCCCATCTCCTTACTTAACTCCCTATGAATTCTGCCGTTTCAGGTGTGTGATATTTAAGAAAAGACTTAAAAAACATTTCTTCATACATAGCACCTACTGCAATTCAAAGAATTCTTCCCTTCGGCTCCTGGGTTTGGCTCAGACTCTAAATTAGGACCCATCTGTGGTATTAAATGTGGCAGAGTTTAGAATTATGTTTTCAATTTAAAGGAGTGTCATATCTCTTGCAGTAGACAGATGTTTTACAAGGTATATGACATTTCATAAAACGTGTTTTTAGTGGTAACATTTCTCTTTTGCTTATGCCTTTACTTATATATTTTACTCATGAGTCTGAGCTTAAAACTTGCACAGTGTCAAATCCTGAATTTGTTTTCGTTAGTGAATCCACTCGCATACAATTGTTTTATTGCTGACAACCCCTAAATTCAGAGAACGTGGTTTGCAATCACTGACATGGGAAAGTATGACTTGCTTTAAAACAAAAGAAGTGAAAGGCTACTGTGTTGTGCACTCCTGAGATGTGTCTGTCCTGTCAGAATTACACGGTAATACACACCTCCGTTCACCCACGTTCCCAGCATGTTGGTACTGTGGCTGCCCTGGAATTGTGTGTTGAGTTGCCCCTTTGCAGCACCATTACCACCAACGCATTCCAGAGCAAACAAAGGAACAACAAA
This sequence comes from Pandion haliaetus, assembly GCA_013401275.1. Lineage (NCBI taxonomy): Eukaryota > Metazoa > Chordata > Aves > Accipitriformes > Pandionidae > Pandion > Pandion haliaetus. The sequence goes on along the minus strand of VYZV01008165.1, from coordinate 7,608 downwards.
TCCTGGGTTTTATCATTTCCACCGGACTAGCTCTTTAACACATGGCAGTTCACGGACCTCTCACAAAAACTGGTAAGCAAGGCCAGACCTTCATCCCGCAGTAAGATTTACCTGTCTAGGTAATTTCTACCTGTACCAAACGAGAGCTGAGCCGAGAAGACTCCGCAGCAGCACAGGGTGTTCCCACACCGATTTCTTAGCTGCACGCAGGTACTAGACATGCACCAACGCTGCAGAGCAAGTCACTGACCGCCTCACACCTCCCGCAGGAGCAAGGCAATGCTCCTGGCCCTGCGTTCCCTGATGCTCCTATCGGTATTTTGGCCGTGTGGGCTCACGAGCATGCAGACGGTTGCAAAGCTCTGTGCACAGACCCTGCTCCCCGCCGGACGGAGCCGCAGTCAGGCTTCTATGACATGAGGAGCCTGTACAACCTTCCTGTCCGGTGGAGGAGATGCATGGGTAATGCCACATAGCCCGGACCGCGTTAGAATCTGTGTGTCACTGGCTACTGATTTTTATTAGGCATTGTGTTGCAGGAAAAAATACTGGTGAAATCAAAGGTGGTTCTTTTCTTGCAGGCATCCTGTAATTAGCTAAAGTTTTCTTTTCTTCATAGAGAGGTCTTGATGCATAAAACAAAAGTTTCCTCTTCCTTGCATGTTGTTGCCAGATGTGTCTGCAAAACTTAAAAACAACAAAGTTATTTGTGTGTACTTACACATGACTTCACCCCAATGCCTGTCGCAAAGTGCTCCTCCTCCTCCTCAATTAACCCAATTAATTCTCCCCCCATTTCTGAACAGTGCATTTCCATTGTCTGTTTGTCACAACATTTTAGAGTTTCACCATTTGTTACAGATCTATGTCCTAGCATTCAGAAAAGCTCAATAGGACTGTAACCTCCGCAGATTAATTTCCAGTTGCAGTTGTGATTTCTTTTTTACACAAAACAGCTGCAGAAGAAAGCAGCCCTCAATGTTTTGTCAATATAGATCCAGAGACGGGCGGATTCAGCGCTCGCAATTGTTCTTATGGCTTCAATAAACACCAAGGGCCAAACTCTCTGCTGATGGAACTAGAAGGAGCTGATATCACATTATGCCAGAAAGAGACTTAACCCTGTGTGGGGCTCTATCAGTCGGATATAGGCTTCAGTTTTTTCCAGTTTATGATAAAGCTTGGAGGTGTGTTTTATTCAGGCGTTTGCCACGAGTTCTATTTCATTGTATTGTTACCCACAAAGTTTCTCTCTATACTCTTCTCTATTTTAAGATTTTGCTCTATTCAGGCATGAGCCTGAGAGGGGCCAACAGACTTCACCTGCCCTGGTTACAGTTCTGCACTTCTCCACATAGACTGCTTAATACTGCTATATTGCAGTTAGCAATGCCCATGCAGTCCTTCAGTGTTCACTCTTCCTACTTAGCAGGTTACCATGTTTGCTAGCCTCAACCTAATCACAGCTCATGTAAGCTAAGGCATCCCTTGAGAAGCTGGCAGAGCTCAGTGCCCCAAGACATCTCCGTTAAAGGCAGCGAAGGTGGAAGATGGTTGTGGTCTGGGGAAGGATGTATCAGACTCCAACTCTGGGAGAGGGAAGGACTCCAGAGGGGATGTATTCTGTTCTCGAAGTGCTATGTGGAGAATGAAAACTCTGGGAGAGAAAGGGAAAAAGTAAAGGGATTCAAGATGAAGCAGATCAATGCATGTAAAGAGGAAGGATCCAGGAAGGAGAATGGCATGGTGGAAGGACTAAAACAGTGGTTCATGTAAAAGTGAAGGACCTCATGGGAAGTCAAAGTACAAAATATATCACAACAGACGAAGGACTAGCACAGGAAATAAAGACAGGAAAAAACACGAGGAAAGGAGAAAAAATACAAAGAGTTATTAACCTAAAGAGGATGAAGGAGGGCATGGCACAGACCCTCTGTGCCTCGGTCTATGACCTACTAAAGTTAATAGCAAAAGCATACTTGGATTGAGTTTGGACCCAGGAGTCCCCTCTGACAAATAAATTTGCAGTCATGAGGATGCTGCTCATCGCATACTCGTAAGGAAGCGTGCTCCTGCGCCTGTGGAAACAGCAGCTGGGGAACATTGTTTTTCCATTCTGGCTTAGCTGGAAAACTATTGACAGGCTGCAGTCACTGGCTGAATGACTTCGAGGTATATTCAAGAATTAAACAGAATTACTTACAAGCTGATAGGAAACAAAACTGACCTCCTTACAAGACAACCAAGATCTTAAAAGATTGGTGTTTGTGAAGAGCATTAGACACCAGGCATGTCACTGCTTTTTTGTAGAGAGACAACAGATTGCAAAGGGAGGAAGAGTTCTTCCTACAAAATTGTAGCTTTACATGAGCTGTCTTTCATACACGGCTACAGAATTAGCATTTCATAGGAAAAGGCAACACAACCCTTATTTTTGGAAGTACTTCCAAGTAGGCTTAAGGACTTTATGATTTGTTATTTGTGGACTCCATATAGTATTTATTGCAAAAGTGCAAATTCTTTGTTCTGTATAATTCTGAACAATTATCTTCCAATTCCTGATATCTTTGCAAATACTTGTTTAGTAAGATTTTATTTCATTGACGTGATTTTTGCCACTGGTGCTACCGTGTCCGTGGTTTGACTAAATTCTTGCCATTCCCTATTGTCTTTGATATGTAGCTCTTGTTCTTTGGCATCTGTTTTTTTTCCTTTAGCTTATCTTTATTAATTGCTTCAGAGACCAAAGACATCATTTGTGTCCATTTCAGTACTTTGAGTGAAATACTGGTAAATCAATCCATTAGCTTGAAAACTTCTCTGTCCTACCAAGGTAAAGTAGATCCAACCAATTAAACCTGATCTCCATTAATTGCTAGCACCATTTCATACACTGATTTCTTGAAGGTTTCAGAGAAAGTTGTTTCTATTCTATTTCATGAACACATCACTTCATCTGGAAAAACTTCAATCATTTTTCTTCTAGCACTAAAAATGATTTAGTACAGATCCACAGTGGCCTATATATGTTTGCCAACAGGGACCCATGTGTCAGTTCTATTCTTACTGGGCCTGTCAGCAGTTCGTAACCGAAGAAATTTTCCCATATTGTAAACGTACTTGTGTATGATCATTTTACAGTTATTTGTTTCCTTGAGTCTAGAGGGAGTCAATTTTTTTCCCAGTGTGACTCCAGACCACTTTTATACCTGGATATTTCCTGTGAACTACGTTATGCATGCTCACTTCAAAGTCATATGCGGCATGATCTGCTTATCTTCAGGTCCTCTGCATTGTCCACGCTAACCTCCAGACAGACAGAGCTGTGCCTGCATCTGGCAGCCATGAGAGTTCCCTTCGGTGTGTCAGATGTTTCTTTCTGACATTTGGTTTGGAAGGCTGTACACAAATCTGAAGTCGGTTCTCGGTTTCCATGCATTGCCTGACCTCCTCTATGAGAGTCATAATTATATTTTAACGATTTAATAATGGTCTCCACATAGATATATATTTTAATGTCTATATTTAGTGTTTCTTAAGGTTGAGGGTCATTATCTTTGCAACATTATTACCTTGTGGCATAGGAATGTGCAGTCATTTATGTATTTTTAAAATCTATTATATGACAATTCATACCACTCTTCCCTTCCTGTGGCTCCACAGAACTACTGGCTAAGCTGGATACTCACCAGACCTGCAGTCCCATTTGCTGAAATTCCCTTTCAAAATTAAGCATTGATCTGCAGCCAGAATTTTCATTGTCAATACAATGCAGTAGCTGAAACTATATTTCAGTCCTTCTCTTGATCCTGTTTTTTTTCAGGATATTTATTAGTTCTTCCTCAATTTCCTACCTTGTGGAAATAATTCTTCCCTCTACTGTCCAAATATATTTTATTCTTTACACAGAATATGAATACGCATGCCATTTGTAGACATTTTGAAATGGCCAAAAACCTCCTGTAGTTGAAGTCTTCAGTTAATTAACTACTCATCTGTAAAACAGCCACAGTATTCTTATGATGATTGTTATAGTGCACAACTTGTGTATTTAGAAGAAGAGAACTGGTGGAATTTTGGAAAAAAAAAAAAAAAACCAAACCAAACAACAAAAAACCCCAACCCCACCAAAACCATACCCAAACCTTTACCTCTAAATTTTAAGAAAGAATATACAAATTTTACCAAATGACCACTCTGCTCAGGTTAGTAGAAAATAATTGAACAATGCTGACATTTTGTGGAAGACACGGTCTTCTTAAGATTTGTATCAAACAGGAGTCAAAGCCATAAAAACTGTTACCCCAAACAAAACTTATTTCCTATGTTGACACTTTCAGCAGGGTGGAGAAATCCTGTGCTGGACTGACACAGGATAAGATGAACCACATATTCTGAGGTTGCAGTAAGAATTTTCTTAGTATTTTTTCTTCCGGGGACTAGTGAGGTTCCTGTGGTAAGAGACAGAGCAGCAGTGCTACTGCCGGCTGTACTGTGGGGAGGGATGAGGTGTGCTTTCTGATCAGGATGAAGATATCTTGATATCAGGGTTGGGAAATCTATTAACAGAGGATTTTGAGTACAGTTTGTCACAACAGTGCACTCACTTCTAAAACCCAATGACACCTTCATTTTCATCTGGCCATAATAAGCATTTATGTATTTTAAATGTGAATGTAAAATAAAACAGGTTGAACTCAAGAAATAGAAAACTCGTATTTGGTAATTAAATTATTTTGAAGGTTGATTATGTTCCAAGAAGAGTTGTCAATACCCGTTGTTTAAGAAATCAGTAGATTTTTAGGCAACAAAATAATCAGCAGCATAATGCAAACCACAGACTTTCAGCCAGTCAACTTCATCACTTTCTAAACATTCAGCTGAACAGGAACAAAAATCACACATCTTTCAAAGCCTAACTTATTTCATAGTTTTTTATAAACTAGCAAAGATGGGTTTTATTTAACTCTGGCCATCATCATATAACGCATTTTATGTTGTTATGTACAGGGTAGCATGTTACTATTGTAAAATGTTAGCCAAAACATGCAAGCTTACCAAGTTTTTATATTACTTTTATTTTTACAAAGTAGGAGTGCCCTGGGGAACATTTCTGTTTGAAGGAGAACAAAGGGAGATGGTATGTTCGGGATGTTCAGTCACATGGGATAACTCACATGAAGCCAGAAAGAGTTGTCCAAAGCCACGTAGCAGAGTTATTCCTCTGACACTGCCGTGCGTCCTTCTGCGGGCGTTGCACTTGCTCTGTTTCAGTAGCACTTGTAGCTAAATGAAGTGAGAGAATCAGTAATACTCTTTGCCCAGCTTTATATAGTAGAAGCAGCAAATATCTGTGGTTTTTCATCTGTTCAGTTCAATGCAAAGCATTTAAAAGGGCACAAATCTAAGAGACAGAATTCACGCGTGTTGTAGCAGCTCGAAGACAACGAACAAATCTAACTTTGTATTTGAACATGCCCGGTGCTACGCAGTTTACCAACAAACCCTGAGTTTTACCAACAACGACCTTGCAATGAATGCTGCTGCACTTAGCAACAAGTGAAAAACATCCTTCAGGACAGTAAGACCATGAATTGTTCTGCCCTGGCCAGATCCCACTTCTGCACATACTGCACTCTGGCCTGCCTCAGCATTCCTGGCATGAAAAGCCTGTAGGATGTCCCCTGCTCGCTGTTTTGCACCGTTGTACGGTGTCCCTGGCCGATGCCGGTGAATAAATTCTGTACAGCAATCTAAAATTGGGTCCTTTTGGATAACAGATGATATTAAGATATGGAATTATTCATTAGAGGAGGAACGTCCTACCCATTACTGTGCAAATCCAGCTGTAATTAAGCATCTGAGTGTGTGTTTATAAACAGATGTTCTCATCTAAATGTCTTAGAAAGAAACAGCTTTGTTAGACATGTTCTCTCAAACTACAGAAAGTGAAGTGAAGCTAACATCCCGTGGTGCTACAGCTCTCCTCCGCAGGCTGATGTCCTCCCATACATACCCTGTGCTTGGGTTTACCAAATTTCAGTGGTAGGAGAGGTCCCCAAATGCAAGACAGTTTCTGTGGTAGAATATTCACAGAGCAATAAAGTGAAGTAAATTTTCCAGGTATAGTCCCAGAAGCATGTTAGGATTTCACACTTCAAGAGACATTCTTGCCTTTATTCAATACCGAGGACCTCTACAACGCTCCTGTACCTGGTAACAAAGATTTCATGGCATTTGTGAATAGTCTGACTTCTGCTATTCTATTTCCCTTGTATGGGAAGAAGCGTTTCCTGTTAGCTGTAAATTCATTGCATCATTCAAAAAGCACCAGAAGACAGTTTTGAGTGCTATTTTAAATACATCTTTCAAAAATGCACTCGATTAAGGGACATTGCTGTGGAATATCTAGAATTTTTAGAACCATTTTTCATAATTTGTGAAACATAAATGAATGTTAAGCTAACATTGCATGCATTTATTTTGCATTTTTAAAGTAAGTCAGCATCTTCTAAAAGTCAATGGGACATGCAAAAAACCTGTAACTTAAAAAAAATTAGGGCAGATTAATTGTGCTTTAAAATCTGTGCTTTTACTTGGCCTTGCCTTTCCTTGTAGAAGAATCCCCAAATACCTATTTAAACAGCTGGAGAGACAAAAACATCTTTCACTGATGTAACCTATATTATGCAAAGCAATTTATCGGGTGCCATAATAACCATTTCTAGATACTAACTGCTTGTCAACACAGTCCCAGTGCAAGCATTATCTGGTCGTTATCTCCCAGCTCATTTAATTGTCCCAAATCAGAACGATGGATATCTTCATAAACGGATGACTGCCGTTTCTCTTCCCCCCCCCATCACCTGAATTTCTGACAGCTCCAGGGAAAGCCAAAACCGAGAGGATCACTTGTTCTACACTGAATGGGCCACCTCTTCCCCCTCGGCTCTTTCCCCACTTCTCCAAGGCAGCAGAATTCTCTACTTTGCTGTTTCACTTTATTGCTATTTTTAACTTCTGGTCTGCTTCCGTACTGACAACTTCTGGTCTTTTCTTGCCCAGAAATGTGGCAGGCAGGAGCGGCTGCTGAGGCAGGGCTGTCCCCGGAGCGGGCACCACGTCCCACCATCAGCCCTTCGATGCCTCTGCGGTCTAAATCCAACTTCAGACCAGCGCACGACCTGCCTGGGGTTTCTTTATTTCAAACATGCCCAAATCTGTTAACTTCTCAGTGAAACGCTACCGTAATTTGTGGAGTTTACTCCTGTTTCTCAACGAAAACACCTCGACTTCCAGCGCCTGCCAGGGGACAAACATGTCTCTCTCTCCCTGCCCCCTCGGCGTCTCTTCTCGTTCCCTCAGCTATTTTGAAGGGGTTTTGGTCCTTTTTCACGGATTTGCCCCCAAGTCCTCCACCCCAGCTTCTCCCCGCCTCCAGAGCCGCGCAGCAAGCCCCGAGGTGCCTTTCCCACGACTTTTTGCCTCTCTCCAGCGCGGCCCCCCCTCGCCCCCCGCCCCAAAACTTCGCTTCACGGAGGGGCACTGCCCACGGGGAAGCGGGTGGCCCCGGGGAGGGCCCAAGCACGGGGGCTCGTCCCTTCCCCC
>VYZV01008164.1:79317-95418 GCA_013401275.1 Pandion haliaetus | reverse complement strand
TATTAGAGCAGCCATAAAGATACCTTAAGTTGAAGGAGCTGTCACATCTCAGGGACAAAGAACATCACCTGTATTTGATTCCTACAGTGTCATTTAACTATCATGAAAGAGTGACACAACAATTTATTCTGCATTTGAAGACACCTTTTTTAAAAATAGCACTTAGGAACATAGATCTTCATGTAACTTTAGCCCAGCACAGAGCAAGGCAAGCCAGGACCATTAGAAAAATTTCCCATTGCTTCTTTGCACTGTTTACAAAATGTCAGAAACATAAAGCAAGATCGGAATCTCATAAAATGTATGTAATGAATGATTTTCTCTGTTGTAGCCTTTGACAATTCCAAGAAAATGTGATGTATTAATGGTAAAAACCTAAATATTTTGGAAGAAACCACTGCAACTGCACGCTACTGAAATTTAAGACTATACCAATCTGGATCTGGATCTGGGCATTTTTTAATACTCTCACCACCCCACTGTGGATAGTGTTAACTGCTTCTAGTTTCAGCCCAGCAAGCTGACATTATCTGCTGCAAAATGCCATCCAGTAATGAGAAAACTTTAGCTGGTCTGCTTCTAAACTTTGGGGTGATGACAAATAAGCTTTCCAAAACTATTGACAACTGCATAGATTCTCCATTTACATTACCTGTATTTTAAAAGCTGTGTCACCAAGAATCAGCTCATCAAATGCATTCCCAGCTGCAAGGTGATGGTGCATTGACAATACCTGGTTAGCTTCCCCATTCTGCTTTTCTGAAAGATACAAGTCTTCTCAGGAGAATAAAATGCAGGCGCTCTTGAAGAAAGAAGCAGAATAAATCAGTCAAATGATACCATGCTTCTCTTCTTTTGTATTTCAGGGAATAGAGAATTAAGCTTCTATGCTCTTTAAATTGCAGTTTTCACAAAGACAGTTTGGAATCAGTAAATATCTAAATGCCAGAACTAGCTTATTCAAGTTTCCTTGTGGGTATTCACCTCAATATCATCCACATTATGCATTTAGAAGTGAGCTTGATTGCTGCATTCTGAGCTGTTTCTTTTTCCTGTGCCTTCACAGATTTTGGTCTCTGCAATACCAAGATACAGAAGAAAATATAGCATATAGTTTTGTTCAATCAGAACTCAGGTATCATCTGATTTTGACCTGAATGCTTCCCTTCATATCTGCTGGTGACACTTGGGAGAGATGGAAACCTGACTAAGAAAAAATGGCTAATCACAATTAGAGTAATATTCCTCCACTCTTGTATAGGCTGCTATCTTACTTTTCCATTAATTACTACTCATAGGAGCAAAGATGTACCATCTTAGTCACGGAAAGACTTTCATTGACCCCACGTATTCAAGAGACCAAGGCATGAAAAATTGTCTGCAGCAACAGACGTGAGGTTCCAACAGCAGTGAACATACAGCTCTGCCTGGCTGGCAGATTTCCCGATGTACAATATCACTCCACGTCCCATCCTCTGCCCTACATACATTTTCTTCAAGCAAAAGAGACATGAGCAAGTGTGATTACCCCCCTCCCCCCACCTTTTCATACCGTAAATATTAAGACCACTGATAAAGGTATCTCCTTCTGACTGGAGGAAGGAGGCAAAAGAACAAGTCAAGGAGCAGTCTACAGAGAGCACAGGACAAAGCTGGGTGGTGGTTGAACCCAGATTTCCAATGGGGGAACTTTAGTCTCTCTGAGCAGTCAGGGTACTGATCTCAGCTGACTTGCAGCCGGTAACTGATCAAAACTAACTTGTCTTACATGGAGACACTGCATGACACTGAGGGGAAGCATTTGCCAGTGACGTAGAAAATGTCTGATTGATTCCTGGCTAGTGGAGCAATTTGGAAAGGTGTCTTTGCTGGGGATGCAACTATAACCTGTCAATTTGCTTTGCCATGGCAGTTCCTTTGGGTCCGTTGCCAGCTATCTCGGTTCCTTTCTTCTCTGTCCCTTCAGATTTGGAGAGGAAGAGATCTTCAAGCTATACAAACACTTCCTACCTCTGTCATTCCCCAAACCTATGAATGTAGGCAGCTCCTGTTGTGTGAGAAGCGCTCACACAATTGTATTATGTGGGAAGTGTCATGAAATGTGATCTCTGATTAGTTGAATAGGAGACTCCACAGTCCCTCTACACTGAAGGTCTGGGTACCGCTGCTTCATGTTAAACTCTTAATTTACAAGGCCTTTGGCTATCTTCAAAACCAAAAAAAATTAAAGACAGCTTTTCTATTTCAGTGTCCTGGAGCTCTGCAGAGAACAAATTCTGAATCATTACAAATCACTGATTCAGTTTAGCATTGGAACGAATATGTATATTTGAGAAGGTAATGCTCCATAAATAGAAGCTGAATAATAATTAGTAGACCTAGTTTTATTTTTCTGGGTGTCTTTTGGACAAATTTTCATTGATTTTTCAAAGTAAATGTTATTGGATTCAGGGAAGATATAAATGCTAGTGAAATAAGAACAAAATGTAGACAGAAAAATAATATAAGCTTATTTTCAGCATGCCACAAAGTAATATTTATATTGTTTAGTCTTAATGTTATTGGAGAAAATGGAGCAAAGAAATTTGTAAAGAGGCATAGGCTGCAGGATGATATGGAAAACAAACACTGTCATACATACTGGCCACAAAATTCCACACTTGATGTGGAAATCTGTGATGCTGTAGCATAATATCTCTTCTGCACTCTATCCAGCCCCATTTAAATGGGTCTAATTGTGTTTGAACACCCTCAGAAAAACTTGGACATCTTCAGAAGCCAGGCTCGTTAGCAAAAAAACAATCATTACAGATAAGGAAGTAATATGCAAGGTTTTCAAGTGACCACTAAACTTGGCGGTTCCATTTGAAAGTATTTTGATATCAATTCAGAAAAAAAATTTTTAAAGGGCTCAGCAACATTTTTGGATTCAGCTGTTATGTCTGTATGACCAAAGTAGACTGTGCTTGGGGACGTCACTGGGCCCTGGAAGTCGTGGTCTGTCCTGCAAGAATGCTACCCACTGCACCGTGGACTGGTGTTGACTTGGATGTTTGCAGACAATTCCTGTGCACATTTCTCTAGTGCCAACAGGCAGGTTGTGTGCCACTGCTCTATTCTGCTTGGCCCTATGTTTTACTAGCACAGGGGCAGGCTATCCAGAAACATTGCTAATGATGGACTAGGTTCTTGAATGGCCCTATGAGAGTTTGGAGCAAAGCTTCCAAGGAATGGTCAAAGCACCTTTACAAAACATCGGTCTAAGTGGGTATTTTGCTAAACTGCTGGAAAATATTTCCTTCAGCTCATAGTAATATATGGTCTCCAATTTTTAATACAGAGAATCCTAAGATGATTTTATCTCAGTCGTCATTCTAGGGCCAAAAAGTAGTTCTCTACAACTTTTGTTGAGGGATGGGTGAGTCCTCAGCTGGTGTAGTTCAGCTGAACAAAATTTGTGTTTTAGCTTAAATGATGTTTCGTGGGGGATCTTTCTCTCTCAGCTGGAAGTGCAAATGGGTATTGGCCATGGGTTGGTCCTGCTGTCAATGATAATGGCAAAATTGATGGTCGATGACAGGAACAATTTGTTAAGAGCTCCAGCTAACTCCTCTCACAGTTTAAAAATGTCTAATAGGATTGGCTGCTAGATGAACTGGCAGTTCTGAAGAACAGATGGGACTGCAAAATCAGGGCTCAATAAAGCATGCCAGAGGTGGGGCTAGAACTTGTTTTGAGCCTCTGTTAATGAGTGTGGGTGGGGATTGTTTCCCCATTCTGGAACGGTTTATGGCAGTGTGAAATTTCTATGCATACACATCAAACTCTCATCCCCCCACTTGCAGTATGCCCATGATTTCTGCAGGAACATGTGTCATCACATACAATATGATTGCTAATATAGTGGGAGGTGGTATTAGATAACAGTTTGCTAGCACATTCTTGTGTATTAGCAAAATACGTTGAAATTGCCTCAGAAATTTACTTAGTTTTGACATGCTTTAAGAAATTACTTGCTAATAATTAGTATAGCAGAGAAAGGCTGACTTTAATCTATCATGTGGGCCAAATCCAGGTTTTAAGTCTGGTCTTCTCAATAGGAGCCAAGAGGTAGACTCTGGAATATGTTGCAACCCAATTAAGTAGACCAAGTAAGTACCCCAGCAGAATCAACAAATGTTTGGGTAGTAGTTTTGAGTCTCACCCACCTGTTACTCATAAACCATAGTAAATGGTGATTAACTTTACTGTTTTTAACAAGTTCTCTGACTTTGTACTGAAGTGGACTAGAAGCTGCCACATGATTACCCCAGCTCAGCTGTTGGGGTGGTAACCTTTAGAGAAAGGGTTGTAACAAACAGCTAGTAGGCAGCGAACAAGATCCGTGGTTTCTTGAGTACTGTTACAAAACCCTCCATCAAAATGTTAAACAAAATCAGGTAGGGCTTATCATAAAAGCAGATTACAAATAAAAGAAGTTATCAAGCCATTTCATCAAAATTTTAAGTGTCAGAAGTGCAGTGAACATTGCTAATAGAAATTCAAGATCATGAATTGTAAATCACCTTTATTTTGTGAGAGCCTTTGTTTTGACGTAGATACTTCGGAAGGTTTCCACTTGAAGTAACTCCAGGGTATCAGTAAGCATATCTGCACCTATGTTCTGATGAGTTTCTGAAGCAACTCTGGTCCCTGCATAATTGTTTATATTTATTTAGACATTTTAGGATCAAACAGGGTTGTGAATACGTAGCAGAAAATTGACTGGCTTGCTGAAACCCAAAGTTTTAGTAGGACTTCATATTCCAGTGTTTTAAATAGTATCAGGATTTTATCCACTGTCATAATGTACATAAATAGTCATTAAAGTAGGGACTGAGTTGGAAATGTCCAGTTTTCCAGGTAAGCTCCCTGCCTGCCAAATTATCAAGTTATTCTTGTCCTTCCTCTTTAGCTCAGTAAACAATTAAATATTCCAAGAAGGAGGAAAAGCATCAGTAGGAGAGCTGGAGAGCAGCCAACTTCCAAAAAATCTTGTGGAAACAGGTATAGTATTCTCTCTTGAAAGTGGATCCCTCACAATTGGAGAAACTTCTGATGCATTCTCACATCTCCTGACTGCTCTCATGAGGTGTCCAATGAAAGTAAATGTCCATCTGCCTCCTGATTTTTCAAAACATGTTTGAATCTACTACTTCATTTCCATTGGTTTTTTGGGGGGTTAAAATTATCCCAAATGGAACAGAAGCAATTTTTATGAAAAGTGATAGAAATGGCTTTTTTTTTTTCTTTTCTTTTGAACCCAGAACTTTGTGCTTTCTTTGTTTTAATGCAGAAAAAGAGAGGAAAACCTTTTCTTTTACAGTGATCCAACTTAGTCTCGTTCTCCTTCCTTCAACTCTGTTTGCCTCGATGTGCAAATGAGGAATCAGCCAATTTAGAATAGAACAGAATAGAATAAAACAGAACAGAACAGAATAGAATATTTCAGTTGGAAGGGACCTACAATGATCATTTAGTCCAACTGCCTAACCATTTCAGGGCTGACCAAAAGTTAAAGCACGTTATTAAGGGCACAGTCCAAACACCTCTCAAATGCTGATGCACATGGGACATCATCCACCTCTCAAGGAAGCGTGTTCCAGTGTTTGACCATACTCTTGTGATTGCCACCCAATTCAGGCCAAAGTTGTCTCATGGTTTAACCTCAGCCAGCAATGAAGCACCACACAGCCACTCACTCATGGCGTGATCGGGAGAGAATCAGAAGAGTAAAAGTGGGAAAACTGGTGGGTTGAGTTAAAGACAGTTGAACAGGTAAAGCAAAAGCTGCGCACACAAGCAAAGCAAACCAAGGGATTCCAGCCCCACTTTCCACGGGCAGGCAGGTGTTCAGCCATCTCCAGGACAGCAGGGCTCCAGCACGCCTCACGGTGACTTGGGAAGACAAACGCCATCACTCCCAACGTCCCCCCTTCCTTCTCCCTTCTTCCCCCAGCTTTATATACTGGGCAAGACATCCTATGGTCTGGGATAACCCTGGGGTCATTTGGGGTCAGCTGTCCCAGCTGTGTCCCCTCCCAAATCTTTGTGCCCACCCAGCCTCCTCAAAAAGCCCTTGGCTCTAGGTAAGCACTGCTCAGCAGTGACCAAAACATCCCTGGGTTATCAACAATGTTTCCAGCACAAATCCAAAACATAGCTCCAGAGTAGCTTCTGTGAAGGAAATTAACCCTATCCCAGCCAAAAGTGACACATGTTGAAAAAACCATACATTGTCACAAGCTGTTTCTGTTGTGATGTGTTGTATGATGGGTCACAAGCAAGTACTGAGACATTTAACGTGGTGCCTGGTAAATGCTGGTGGAAACAGTGGTGGGATTAAAAAGTATCTGAAGTGATGCCTATGTGCTGCAGTCCTTCGAAGGATGATTTGTCACCATATTAGCCAGTGTGCTTTCTTTTTTAGGATAACATAGTGGATCTCACTCTATAGGTTTTCCCTTTGCGAAGAAAAGGTCTTTTGTGTTGCACTGCCTTTGCTTCTGATGTCACGTAGAGATGCTATTGCACTGAATACATCTTGCCCATCAAACAAGCTGTCTATCTATCCTGCTGCACTGTGTGTTTCTCTTGGTGACTAATTAACCTGTATGACCTCTATGTTAACTAACCTGTATGACCTGTACATCACTTCAAAATTTGGACTTTTTAGCACTTAACATAACCTTCTTCCTTTTCTCATACACGTTATTGGCAATTGTACACCATTCCGCATGCAATTTTGCCTTGCTGTGTTTCAGATAAGTGTTAGCAGCTATTTCTTCAACTTTTTTTCCTCCATTATTTTGTCCTTCAGGAGCTACAGTGTACTACCTGGACACTACCACATACTTTTTAGAGGGTCACTATCAATACAGGATAAGAAGTGAGCATGAATGCTTGGCTAAGATATGGAGTGATGAACTTCTCATTCTTGTGCAAGGGAAAGAATGTACAGTTTTTAGGTTTTAGGTATTTGTTAGTTTAAAATCCCAGCCTATAATGCCTAGAGTAATTTTGAGAGGAAAAAATTTAATACATATTTCTTCAGGTTTGGGTTGGTTTTTTTTTTTTGGGGGGGGGAGGGTGGGCATCAAGCTATTTCATTTCCAATCATCAAGTAACTAAACATCAAATATTTGGCGTTATACAGTTCAAGTATAAAAAAGCTAAATTTTCAAATTATTTGCAGCTTTTTTTTTCTTGTGTCTCAGTTTGTGTTTATTGGCCTTGAACATTCCTTCCAAACACTCCAATATGCAAATTAAAAGATCAAAAATACCCATTTCAAATCCCAAGCCAGAATATTTACTACTAAGTGCTTCCCTGATTATTCAGCCCCTTGGATGATGCATTCTTGAAATTATGTTTCCCAAAATTTTAACCTTCAAAACCAGTGTTGAGTTAGCCTTTTTTCCTTTAATATTTCACCACTTTTCAACATATATCTCTTCCTTAGCTGGTCTGGTTATCTGTACTGTTAGAATATCTAATTTTCTTGTTAGAATATCTAAATCTCCTGTTTATTAGTACTTACTCTCAATTTTTTCTGACATGCCTTTCTTTACATGTGAAAGGGGAGGGGAACTGGAGAAATGAAGGCCAACCATAGCCCTCCCTTTGGCTGCTGATGCTTTGTTGTTAAGAATTCTTTAGCACTCTTTCTGAATGAAAATTCTGATGAAGAATGAGGTTGGTTTCCCATTTCTGAATGAAATTCTGCTATCAATAAAGAAAACATTTAATGCAGAACAGGTGACACCTGAAAAATACATAAATACAAATCTGGAAATGGAAAAACTGACCAGGCAATTATTAGGATTCTCTCTCTTGGAAAAAAAAAAAGTAAATTAAAAAGGGATATAGAACTGATACAGCAATGCAACTTAATAAATAGAACCTTGTGAAATCAGCTAGCAGTATTTCTGGATGCAACAGTCTGCAAGATCAAGCTCAAATATTAGAAAGGCATTCTTCTACAACATAAGACAGCAGCTTCTGCATGGAAAATGGGAGATACAATGATTTGTTAAAACCCCATCACTGCAAATTAAAAACCTAATGTACCTTGAAGGCACAGAAGTATAAGGTTTGTAATGGTAAGATTAATAAGGTAAGATTATTGATGAGATAGATGAAAATTAAATTAGAGAAAATTATTTTCTCCATTGCCTAGGAGTCTTCCACTTGGAGCTTTTGTTTAGCAGATATCTTTGCTGAACAGAAAACAAACCAAACTCACAAACCCCTTATACTCACTTAAAAACTGCCATATATATAGAAGTAATTAAGAGGATGCATATTGTGGTTGGCCTCTCATTGGTCATAGATACTGAAATTTCATAGACTCATAGAATGGTTTGGGTCGGAAGCGACCTTTAAAAATCATCTAGTCCAACCACCTTGCAATGAGCAGGTACATCTTCAACCAGATCAGGTTGCTCAGAGCCCCATCCAACTGGTCCTTGAGTGTTTCCAGGGATGGGGCATCTACCACCTCTCTAGGCAACATCTTATTTTTCAATCAAAATAATGTATTGGGTTTGTGTGCATTGTAGTAGCCATGCCAAACTTTTACCATACCCTGAATTTCTAACAGGGAAATATTATTTCCTGTCATCTCAGCCCCATGAGATTATGAGCAAAAACTGTTCATGAATTCTGCCTGAAATGGTCTCTCTTTTTTTTTTTTTTTTTTTTTTTGTTTGTGACAAGTTGTTTTATGTTTAACTTGTTGCTGTGTACTGTCATATCACTTTTGCATCCAATTTCTGTGTTTATTTCCATTCTTATATATGGTATTGATTCTATAAAATGGCTTCTGACTGCATAATGAAATATCTTCTTTTGCCCATGATAAATTTGTTCACAGTTCATTTATGAGAGGCTCCCACAGTTTTTATTTTCAGAACAGTTTAAAATGTTCTTTTCTTACTTAACTGTTCATTTTTACTGAATAATTCGTATTATTATCTTTCCCCCTAAACTACATATGTGGGGGTTTTAGATTCTTCTATAAATACTTTTGAGAGCTCCTTTCCCCATAGCTAGAATATATCAGATGAAATTAAAATCCCGCATTTGATTGTCTTTACCCAAAACTTTACCTCTCTGAGTTTAGATTTATATTCAGAGGGTTTTTTGTTTGTTTCTTTCTTTCTTTTCCTATAGAATGGTCTGTATTTAAGCTTTTGGTCCAAAAATCTGATACAGAAGTGTTTGAGAAAACTTCATAGTTCTAACTAGTCTGCTTGCTGAATTACTGAACTATTGTTAGATATTAACTGTATCAGGGGACAGGAAAGACTGGTTGGACAGTTCAAAGCATCTTGGAAGACCAAGCTTTTCTGATGTCAGTGGAGCTTCTGTAGGTTTGCACCAATAGAAAATTGGTTGGGGAGGTGTTTTTTTGATTGAGAGCTTGCCTTGGACTAGATTTTATTGTCTGTATCCTTCATTTTTTTATGCAGCCATATCACTGTGTACTTCTCCTAAAGTTTTCTCTTGTTTTATATAGGTTTTCTCCTATCCAGCCCTATAGGATCAATGGCACTGAAGGTCTCTGAGATTGCAATATCACATGCAAGCAATACAATCATCTACTTACAAGATTTAGCAGAAAATAACAATTTAACTGAAAATAAGATTTGAAAAAATAATTATTTTGTTGTCTTTCCTATGCAGGATTAATTTTTCTGTTATTATGCTAGCCCTTCAGGCCTATACAGAAAATACATGGTGAGAAGAACTCTTCTTTTTGTATATCATCCTTGGAAATAATTTTGCTATTCCTTTTTATTAATACTGCAAAGTTTCATGAGCACCAATGAGAGCACATCTAAAAGGAAATAAAACATATGCCATGACTTGGTAAATTGTCCAGGTTTAACTGGAGGCCTAATTTGAAAACTGCACATTTGATCCGGGAATCATTAAGAGGTAAAGCTCCAAGGTAGCATTTTCACAGTCAATTGTCAAAGCAAAATGCACTTTAAGTAGTACAATCTAGCTCTGGTTTTGAAAAAGAATTGCTTGTAAACCTGCCTCTGAGAGCAGGAAAGAATAATATCGATCCTTTAGTGTTCTGTCTGACTGCAGCAGCAGTTTGCATTGCTTATGTGTCTTTCATTTAACCATGGCAAAATACAGACTAGATGGAAAATTGCTAAATTGATCACTGTATTATGCATGGGACTGGTAACTATGTAGGTACAGACATTTCCTACTCTAAGACTATTTTCAGATGTTTATGGCTTTGTAAAACCCTAATCTCTTGTGAAGGCTTGCCCATACTAGTTGCATATGAATACTTTGGTAGTCGTATTTCTATTATACTCCATATCCATTCCAGGAATTGTTTCTGATGCCTGTATGTTGCATTCAAACCTCAACTAGATCTAAGTCAGCTTCAATGTTTGTCGTTGAACAACTAACTCACTGTAGGTCACTGCTTGTAGAAATTGCTTTTAGTTTTCATAGTTGAATTTGCATTCTAAGGATCTTTAAAATGTTTTTTACTAGGTACTTTTTATGATTTGAGAAATATTAGAATCTCCAGTTCTGTTTGGGGATGGGCTGGGTGGTCATCAGTACAAAGACCAGTTATCTTTGGTTGACTATAAAAATTTATGGTTAAAACTAATTTTTCAATCCCAATATGTCTATGGCTTGTTCTGACACTAGGAAAAAAAAAAACCAAAACCAAGCAACCAAAAACCAGAGCACCAGACAAAGCATAGTTTCACTTTTCACTTTTTTTGCTGGCCAAATGGCTTTATTTTGATTTGACCTAAAGAAATCCTAAATTGTATATAAGGCAGGCAATGAAGTGAGAAAGGAAATATGCTTGAGAGAGAGTGCATCTCCAGAATTTAACACAAGGGCTTTTGGGGTTTTGGGGTTGGTTTTTTTGGTTGGTAGGATTAGTTGGTCTGGGGATTTTTTTGAGAAATTATCAATCTAATCTGATCTAATACTGTTTGTGAGTTTGAGTGGGGTGCCCATGCTGATGGTAAAAATATCTTATTTTGTTGGTTGTTGTAGATCACTTGGGTGTATGTTCTGGAAACTGTTTGAATTCTGAGAATAGGACATAGATATATTACTGCATTTAACATCTCTATGGTGTTTCCTACTCCAACTTTGACTTTGACAAACTGATAAAGAATACCTTGCAAGCAGATTGTTTGTAGAGTTAGAATATGCCCAACTGTCTAGGAATTTCCAATATGAGGCAGAAGCCATATCAGAAATCTTAGATCTAAGAATGCCATAGTCTTCCAGTACCTGAGGGATGTGAAGTACCTGAAGTTTAAGAAAAGAACTACAGGGTTTTTTTAATTTATTTTTGGAATAACAGTACTGTTACTGCTAATTCTATGGCTGCTACTAGTACTACTAGAATTTTCTGTTCCTTGACCTATAAACTGTACCTCTTCTCTGTGAATCTGGGACTTCACTGAAGGAAAAAGACCATGTGAGGAATTAAGTGTATGCATCAGAATGGAGAATATGGCATAATCAGAAAATGTGATTCTGTCTTGACATATTTGCAATGCTAATGTAGTATAAAGAGGCTGTAATATTACTGTAAACCTCTTTTTACTTTGTGCCTCAAGTCACCTTTGCAAATGGCAGAGTTCCTGTCAGCCATACATTTCTTGTCATGGGCTTTTGAATAAATGAATCATCACCAAACAGAATGTTTGATTGCTTCCTTCTCTTTATTCTAAGCTCTGAAAACTCCCCAGACTCACAAAACTAAACAGCTTAAAATAACAAATAATGAAGCCACGTGCATTTGCTCCAAATCCATAATTGCTTGGTTTTCTTCCTAGAATATCAGAAAATAATTAGGAGACTACACAAATGGCTGAATGCTTACATGAAATCCACATACATTCTCAGCTCGGCAAACTCACAGGAACAGAATAATGAATTACTGTCATGTACAAGGATTAAAAGAAAAAAAATCCACATGGAAGACTGCATTGCAGGGTCTCTCTAAAATTAATTATTATTATTTTTTTGGCTAATATATGTGTAATCATTCTCTTCAGAACTGTCACAGCTTGAGCTGAAATAATCATTCTATGAGGCAAAACCCTCTCATTTATGCTGATAAAATGCAACTCATGACAATTTCAATCCTGTGGTTTTGATGTGACTCAGAATAAAACATCTGCAATAAACAAATGTATTAACTAAGAACTCGTAGAAGTACACTTTGTTTCAGTTTTGGATCAATTAATCGGTATGAAGAAAAATAATATTAACAGGATTTCCATACAGAAAATAGAGCAATCTCCCCTTGTAGAAGTTTAATTCAGGGTCTAGAAATATTAAAAACTTCTGGTGGGGTAAAGAGGTTTAACTATGCTGAGGAATGTGCAAAAACTCTCCTGGACTTGTGGCAGTGAGAACTATTATTTGCAGGTGACTTAGCAAGTCAGAGTAGAAAGATCCTAGCAGTTAGAGTAGCGTTAATGGTATGGTGAGCAGTGAAACACAGCAGTGAAATACATGTTCCAGGTGGGCAAGTAAAGTGAACAATATTGTATTCATAGGGCTGCATTAAGTTGCGTGCCTCTTAGTGGATATGATAGTCTCTTCTCAGAATGATGGCTATGTCTATAATGACATTCACTATGTGAGAGCAGAGTCTCACTGAAAATTGAAGGCTAATAATCTCTTAAAATTTGACATTGAAAGTCAGTATTCAAATTTGATGGGCCTAATTTTTCCCTTATTTACACTATTTTTATGATGATCTAACTCCATTCACTTCAATAAAGCAGTTGTGCCTGATTTACAGGGACTATGTGAGAAGTGGTGCCAAAGAGTGTTGTATAATCTGTTCATAAAAATTCCCACCATCAAACACCTTCTCTGACAACACAGTTCTTAGGTTAAATGCCTGACTGCCCAAAAGTATATCATTAAAGCCAAGTTCTGTCCTTAGATACACTCCAAAGAAATGTGACATTGGTCTGTAATATACAACACAGAACACTGAAGAGGCCCATTCCAGCTAGCCGTGTCTTTAAATTAAACAACACATTTTAAACTGTGAGTTAACTGAACTTACAAACCAAACAAATGCAATCCATTTTGATTTTATTTTGCAAAATATCTCGGTATACAATCAACTTCAGCAGCTTTCTCGAAGTGATGCCCTCATTATGCAGGGCAACTTGTAACCTGTATGGGTGAAGCGAAGTTATAGCCAATGTGCTGAGCATGAGCATACTGGAAAATCTCAATATGAGGTTCCGTTGTGTTTGGGAAAAAAAAAAAGGTATGAGACAGGGATTTTTATTAATAAATATAATTTTGATAATCTGTGCCATCTCCATGCTAAAAGCTGGACTCTAGACCCTTCTGTGGCAAATGTAATTTCTGAGGCTGCTTCTGGAAGAACAGATTAGTATAGCAGAGAAATATGAAGTATTTAATGACGTTACAAAAGAGCAGGCAGGTGGAACAACACATGCACTAAAGCGAAGATCTTTAGTACCGAACAACCCCCCTCTCCCCACAGCCCTCGCCTCCAATCAAACACCGGTGGTCCACGGACACTTGAGAGACTTCTGCAAGGTCCTACAACAAGCCTCAGCCAGTTAGCCATGACAAAGAAGGTGCCACAGCTGGGGTTTACCACTGAAAGTTGCATTTGTCTCCCAGTCTACTCCTCTGAATCCTGCTGGTTTAGCTGTACCATCACCCTGGGAGCCCAGGTACCCAAAGTTGGTTGCTGGCAGATTGCAAATTATACTGGCCAGCCGTGCCAGGCTTGCAGGGTCAGGGAGTGAGGGAGTGTCAGTGGCACTGGCCTGCCAACACACGACGTAAGGCTGTGGCGGAGCACAGAGTGGAAGTCAGCTGTATGGCTCTCATGAACGACGCACCAGGCTCGGTGAGGCCATCCTCAGGCAAGCCCTGCTTTCCAACTGCGGGCTGGGAGGCAGGCCATGGAGAGCTTACTTCACTTTACTGGAGATGCCTTTTCCAGAATACCTCTCACTATTGCTCTTGTCACTCTTGCTGATTTAAGGATGCATCGTAAAAGCATTTACTGTTCCTTTTTTTGTTTTGATTTAGCCCCAAATATTTACATACACTGAGAAAACTTGGTAGCTAACTGAAGAGTATGTTCTTGTGTTGAGAACCAGCCTTTTACAATAAGTGAGCGTTTACTAACCTGAAAGTGTGACACAGTCCTAGAGTGCTCAGATTAGTCAGGCTTCATCAGGCATGAAAAGCGTTTGTGCGGTACACCACCGTAAAAATGTCCATTTCAGCTGCTGAACATACATTACAAAAATACTGACATATCTTGCTATTGTGCTGTATTGTCGGTATTCACAATAAGTGTGCAAATATAAACATAAACTCTTTGCCTGACAGAGTAGGGTTTCTAGAATAGCACCAGAGGACATTTTATTATAAGCTGTGACCGTGTTTATATTGCCTATAACTTTTCAAGGCTTATTGCCTTGTTCTTTGTATGTACAATGTAGAGATCTGACCCATGACTAAGATCACATAGCCATAACAGAAATAGTAAATAATACTAAGTAAATACTTTGAGTTGTGAGTATGAATAGCAGAAGCTGATGATTTGTCAGATACCTTTGATACATTCTTGCTCGGGGGTCTTTTTTGGGTTTGGGGCTTTGTTTTGGGGGTTTTGTAGGTTGCGGTTTGTTGGTTTGGGGTTTTTCTCGCCCAGATTAAGTACTGTTTCCTTGAATGTAAGGACAAACAAATGACCAAAGAAAGCTTCTTATCTCATGACACTCAGACTTAAAGTTCTCATTTCTAATTTAGCATTTTCACAGAACGAAGTTCTCTGTACTTCTAAGGCTGAGTTTGACAATGTTTGACAACATTTCTCTCCAGATCTGTAGTATTGGTCTATATTTCTCTTTGTATTTTTTCTGACAATTTATGTTTCAGGACTTTGAGAGCATTGGTTTCATGTATTTGCTAATTCTTACTGGATTTATCTTCCTTGAACGTGTTCACCCTCTCCTTAAACCCCTTAAAACATAAAATTTTGGCATCTTGTGGTGTCTTCAGATGCAACAGATCTGAAAGATGAAGCTTATGGAAAGTATTTGTCTGTAAGGAAATGTGTACTGTGGCCGCTGTTTATCACAAACAGAATTTTTCAAAGTTTTAATGACTTGTGCCACTTACTTTTGGTGCTGAAATCCTCTGAGGAAGTGCCAGAGAAGATCCTGGTGCCAATCTTTCCCTGATCTTTTCTTTGACACACCTACTTCTGCTTGTTTTCTTTACCCAGATTCAAGAGCTTCCCACCATACTCTGTGAGACCCGGATGGTGACACACAGGTGGTTGTTTCTTCTACTCACATATAATATCTCTTAGTCTTGTAGGAAAGCTGAGCTTTGAAAGTGGATGTGATTTTATAAAACTTCTTCCCTTTTCTATCCCTGTTTTCCTTAAAGTCTTTGTCTTACTTATATCGGCTGTAAACTATTCAGGGCAAATATTTTTTTTTCCCTCATATACAATATATTAAGACATAAAATGTGCTTCAGTCTCAATTAAGACCTCAAATTGTTACTCTGAGAGACACTTCAGCCAATGAGTTTGAAAACTGAGAAAAAATACAAAATTATTTTTCCCCTAATCAGAGAGAACAGAAAAAAAGTACTCAACAACGGAGCTCTCATTACTTTAGTATATATGAATTATAGTGTTTCATACCTATAAAGCCATCTGCTGACTTCTGTTGCATTAGCTGAAATGTAATCTCTAGTTAAATGATAATTGAGCAATATTACTGCAGGGAAAGGGCAAAGGGAATACACAGAAAGACCTTAGCAAGAAAGGGTCACTCTATACTATCTTCTCTAAGGTAGCACGCACACAAACACAGAAAAAAGAAATCTGGCAGAGAATGAGCAAGTGCTGTGTTCATAGACTAAAGAATTGTTGTATAGGTCTGTTATGGGTTTGTGTGGCGCGGTTTTCCTTGGTGGCAGGGGAGGGGGGCTGCAGAGGTGGCCCCTTTAAGAAGCTGCTGGAAA
>VYZV01008164.1:60624-72226 GCA_013401275.1 Pandion haliaetus | reverse complement strand
CTAAAGTAAGGAAAATCATTATTCAGAAAGCTTGAAGTGGTTTAGGTAGATCACTATTTATAAAGAGGTAAAATTGTAAGCTAAGAATGGAAAAACCTTGTGAATGACATGGCTGTGTAGAAGGCCACCGTCAACAGGAAGACAGTTTTTTAGAGGTAGCAGTTTTCCAGGAGAAAGACTAATCAGGCAAAGGATTTGTGCAAAGATCCACAATGCAGCATTGGCTGCTTTGGTTTTCATCTGTTATTAGAATATAGTATGTTACTTATTGCATTCACACATAACAATAAGATGATCCTAGTCTAAAAAAAAAAAAAACCCTAACCGTTAGGTAGAAGATGAGGAAGAAAAACTGGAGAAAAAGAAAGATAACTGAGAGATTATCAAAGCTGGGAAATACAAAAATTTAGCAGCACTGATGGCAGCCCATCACTTGCTTGACCACTGTCAAGTGGCACCAAGATGTAGGTGAGAGTTAAAGGCAGATCTGAAGAAAGATACTGTGACACCTCATTAATAGAGAACTTCTCCTTCTGTAGTATTCACTGTCTTCATACACAAGAGTACAAGACAGTCTCTTTCCTGCATTAAATCTCTGAGTGAGTAGCGACTGCCTTACCTTACCATTCACTACAATGTTCTTACACTGAAAGAAAGCAACATGAGATCATTTAGAGGAGATGAAACCAAATTGAAAACAAAACCAGAAAACCCCCTAAAAACGCGAGCAAAGAAAAATTCCTGTAACTTCTTCATATGCTGATAAAAAACCCCTTTGCAATTGCACAAAGCTCCATGTGGAGAGTGCAATCCATCCTGACACCCACAGATAATAAATTTATGGCCCGAAGCATGATATTTGGTTTACCCTTATTATTTATTTTGGCATGCATAGCTACAAATATCGTTAGTGTTCATAAAATTAACCCATTTCTTTTTAACATTCAACCAGGGTATTTGACTTGATGGCCTCCTGTGAGGGTGAATTTCACAGGTTGATTATATGCTGTGTAAAGGAGCATTTGCTTTTATTGGTTGTAAATTTACTGCTTTTTAATGGCAGCGAAGAAAACTGGAGAGTAAAAAGCCATTTTATTGGCAAAATCTGTTAGATTGTCCCAATGAAAACTAACTAGCACATTGTTGTTGTTGCAAAAAGGAAGGAAAAAAATCCCAGAGAATCCTAAATATGATGGTTTTATAGCATGTATGTGTGGGTAGGAGTGGGGAACGAGGAATTATCTCCATAAAGCTCCAGGATAAATACGGAATGTCAGAGACATTAAAAAGATCTAAAATGCAGCAGAAGGGACTAATGAAATGATATCTCTGAGTGTATTGCATAGAATTAGGATGTTGACCTATGTGGTATACCATGAGGAAACTTAGTTAAAAACAGTCCAGGTTCACTTTAAAGGAAAGAATGGGTGACAAAAATGCCAAATGGCATTAGTGTAATATTGATCACAATTACATTGGCAATAGGACTGAAACAAAATTAAATAGAATTGAAGACTTTACACTATAGTAATAAAAAACCCAGGGAAAGTACAAGAAACTTCTAATTAACATTAATAGAAGTGTCACAAAAAGGAAGTACCCTAATGCAGGTCCGAGGTGTGCAATGGTAATGGACTACTTTCAAAATTTCTATGTATGGCTGATATGTACTGTAATGAAAACAGACCAACACAATGGCCAAAAAGAAATACCCCAAAGGAAAAGAAGAGTAATAACTAAAGCTGAATAAATAACGTAAGCTGAGTAAGTCAAGCTCAAACTCTAAAGGCAAAGAAAAAAGAAAAGGAAAAAAAATGAATTTACGAAGTAACTGAACAGTTGTGTATCTGATAACATTTGCCACGTGTAGCAAAGGGTACCTTGCCAAAATCGTATGAAATCTAATTCACTCTCCCACCCTGAGGAAGTTTGATTTACCTCATTTTAAGTAGCTACAGAATAGGTTTATCTCTGAGCCAGCTGCTTAGAATTTGTGTTTTAATAAATGGGAGAAACAGTTCTTCTAGGCTCACGTGGCCTATTTTAGATAGCTACCTTATGATAGAGCAAACTGTGCTGCAGGTCTGCCTCTTTTTTCTTCCCTTACCAAATAATGACTCTAGACAGAGACAAGTGGTAGGTACAGTTCTCACGGCAAATGCAGATGTGATGAAAACCACTCCCAATGTCATCTCCAGAGCTCCTGAATAAATCAGCAGATCACTTTGGTACTTTTGAAAATATAAGGAAAATAGGTTATTGGACAAATCCTGTGCCAGGTGGTGACTGTGAGGACTGTGCACAGTACTTCAGCCACAGAACAAGCCATCCACGCATTTTATCTTTCATTGCATGTCACCTCCTGCATAGTAGCAGTGCACTAAAGATGAAGAATAACAGTTTAATAGATGAGTTGCACATTGCTGTTGACATTAACCTGGGTAGGCTGAGAGATTACAATAAATAAATTCAATAAATTACAAATTTTATAGGAATCTTGAAAAAAATAAGTGAAAACAGGGAAAACTATAGAAATGATTGCTGTATGGAGAACCTGCACAAAGGTCTGAAAGAGGTCCCGGTGTTCATATCAGTGGCTTGCAAAGGACAGACTTCCACAGCAATGTGATAAACGAAGATTCAACAGTCTTTTGTGAGCAATGGTCTATTCAGTGACTTCTATGTCATTAACCCCATAGGAAATATTGACCTACATGTCCATGCACCTGTCCAAATGCTGCAATACTTCCCCCCGCAGGAGGTCTTGTGAGGATAGAAAGGATTGGATGAGATGCTTGTGCACGGTAATGATAGCCATGCAAGTGGGGATCCAGGTTTTAGTGAGGAAGAGTACAGGAAAATCAGCCCTGGTCTCTGTGCAGGGACTTTTTCCTTGTTTATTGGTTAAAATGTTTATGATTCTAAACATCAGGCTAAATTTGCTGCCTATTAGAGTCAAAAAATGGGTTAAAATCTCTCAACTCCTATAAAAGACTTCGAACAAAAATCCCTGAGTTTGTCAATAGGCAAAAAACAAGGGAGAAGACATACAACCTGAGTGCTAGGGGAGAACATCACCCCAGTTTTAATGTGGGGATGAACAGTCATTTAATGACAAACATAATGTATAGTGTAAGGAATAAGGTACCCCCCTAGCTGGGGTGGAATCCACTGCTATGCACATGCCACGCACGTGCCTCTTTTCTTTTCAGCTTTAAGGGGCAGTAAATGATCATCCCTGTGGTGGGCAGTGGATGTTTTACGTAACACAGTATTGTCTTACTTTGTGGTCTCTATAAAAGATTCTGGAACACCATGTGGTGGCCTTTATCAGACTTTTACAAGCATTTCAGACAGAGAAAAGGAGAAACACATATGCTCACAGAAAAAAGAGGATAAAAGAATAAATATTGTTGGAACAAAAATGTCATTTCTCAAGATGAATGTTAACGTCTTCTTCAGCTTTCTTCATGACTTTGAATAATGTTAGTATCACAAAGCAGTCTGTAACATCTATCTACTTATAGAGAAAGTGACTTTATTTTAATTTTTTAAGCAAAACACTGAAAATAGCAACAATGTGAAGGCATGTATAAAACAGTTCTTTGTGAAATCCAGTAAGACACACTGTTTCATCAGTGGTATTTGGACTTTATTATTTACCTTCTTGATAAACAGATAAATATTTGGGCAGCCACCTGGTCTCAAGCAGATCCCTTAAGAATGTAAGGGAATATGTGTTGCATTCTTGTTCAACGATAACTGATGTTAAAAATCAGCATAAAAAAAGAAGATAGTTCCCATTGTTCTCATATTTATTAATTTATTTTTTAAGTTTTTTACCTTACTTATCATTGATTCTCAATCTTGGTTCATAATGATGTTTTCCTCTAGATTTCCGACTATTAATGTTTTATTGCTGATGTAGCTATGGCAGACAACATCTCTCCTCTTTGAAGGTCTCCTCTCTTCCTGCTTTGGGTTGTACGGGAAGACCTATCCAGCAAAGAAAACTCTTAAAGCAATTTTGCCACCTTTGTGCAATCTATTTAAGCTAGGAGTAATAATGATTCAGTACCACTTGAAGGCATATCTTCTACCTCTTTGATTGCTGAATATGTCACAAAGCCTGAGCTGTTTAAATGTATAGAGGATGGTTTTTTCTACCTAAATAGAACACTTGATTTTAAAATAAAATTTGTATTTATTAAAACCCCCAATATTTTAGCCTGATTTCTCTGTTTATACAGTAGTAAATCATAGTAAATGGGCAAAATACCAAGACAAAGTGAGTAATATTACAGAGTATCAGAAGAATACTACACCTGGGTGACTAATATAAGCCAGAACAGGTACAGTAGACCAAAAGTAAAGACAATGTTCTCAGGCTGTGACGCTTCATTCAGTATTCAAATGCATGTACCTAGATGCTATTTTTTTCAGTGTTTAACTAGATCTTCTTTTACCTACGTTTTTCTGCCCATCACTGCACACCTCTTTAGGCTGCATATAATGTGGTGGCTTCAGCCTATGTTGAAAGTTTAATGAGCTGCTACACAGCAGTAACAACATATCCATCTTCATTAGAAGTTGCTCTTCTACCTGTCCATTCATAAGGCCTTTTGCTCACTTTTGTATAGGATGGTGACATAAAGGGGAAATAAGAAGGAAATAGGAGAAAAAATGCTCAAGTGATTTGATTGCAGAGATTTTTAAAAACATCACACTGACTGGTTTGGACAAGTCTGTAAAAGAAAAATGAGTGTAACAAAAGATTTGGGAAGGCATTAACTTTTGGTGGAGCGGAAGGGTTTTGGCTTCCTTCTCCACTACATTTTCTTATCTTTTTCTTTTTTTCTTTTCTCATTTTGCCATCAAGAAATAATAATCAATAATGGAAAAACAATGACTGAGGAAACCCCCCCAAAACAAACAGGTACTTTTCTTTTATTTGTCATATTACTTTCAGCAAAAAACTATTACAAAATATATTTTTGGCAAGCAAAATTTTAAGAGAAAAGCTGGCTAAATAGCTCTAATATGCCTTTTCATTGCCAAATTATTGTGCATATAAGACTTCCAGTCAGGTGTTTTTGGTTTTACTGATAGTGTCTAGTAATTACTATTCACTAAAGTTACAGCACCATGTCATACTTTTTATGTAATTGTAAGCTTGTAAGCTTGCATTTGTGGAATTTTGTCCTTTTGATGATCCTTACTTCTATTACAACTCTAGATGTGACCAACCTGGTAACAGACAGATTAGCTCATCCAAAAAAAAAATGGTTTAGATGGTATTGATTTGAGCCCTTGCAATGTCTTTTGGAGTGAAGGAATAATTACACCTTGTTCTTCCAGAAATCATTATATGTAATTCCAGATGCTTTCTTTTCTGAAAATGTGAACTAGCAAAGACTTACTAACTATGCAAGTACTTTTCCCCATGTATAGAGGATAAATTTGAGCCCCTGGAATCAGAAGTAAAATAGACTCTGGAAAAAAACACAGTGTTCTGCATCAAATAGCATCTGGTATATAGTAAAGTTAACTCCAAAATACTAAGTATATAATGCAAAAAGAGGAAGTATCAACTCCCTTCCTGAAGTTTCATGCAGAGTTGTCTCACAGAAGACAGTGCAATAACTCTTCAGATGAAACCAAAAATATTTTTGTTTCATTAAATTTAAATTGTAACAATGCCTTTACATGTTCCCTATCTCCTAGACAGCAGTTACCAGCATCAACACTCTTTTTTCCCATCCAAAAGTAAGTACCATATATATAGCCCAGAGATTAAATAAATGGGTGGTGGCATGACACAGAGATAATACAAGTCTAATAGAAGTCAACGGTGTATTTTGTTTATTTAATTAATTAACATTTTTGAACCATGAATCGAGATCTCCTGAAGCAAGACAGTAATGCAAAATATATTAGCATGAACAGCAGGAGTTCCTAACTTGCCAGCTTCAAAGGGTTGATTGCAGGCAACAAATAGTGATAAACATTTATGTAACTTTGGAAAACTACTTATATGATTTGAAAATACATAATAAACATTTTGAACTACTAGTATAAATGTGCCATTTTGTGCCAATATATTTTAAGGTATGGTTAGATATGTGTTAGAGTGTCATATGCAAACAGCTTCAAAGATTTGAAAAGTGTAGATGTGGATTTCTTTAAAGTAATAATACAAATTGATTAGAAAACTCTTTTTTATTGTACATGAAAGACACTAGAATAATATATTAAAGGTGAAAAAAAGCTTTATGTTTTCCCCTTGTTAGAAAACAAAATGATACTGTCATCTTTACTGCAACATCTATAGGCAGAACATATGAATATACTGTTAGTGAACCGTGCAAAATTAAAATTGCACTTTTCTCTGTGTAAATTGTGTTCTTCCCAGCAATAAATCATCAGCATAGCACCAATTTAATTTCCTTTCCCAGTACATCCTAATGGGAAAATTGAAGACTAAAAAGAATGTTCTGAGGGTTCCCCTCCGCCTTCACATATCAGATGGATGCAAGTTTGCAAAACAAAAGCTACAGACAGCTTAATTATATACTTCAGAGGCTGCAGGTAGGATGTGCAAGGACAGTGGGCCCAACTCTGCCCCCAGATTGCCCAGTTCCCTAACAGGAATGGCTCCAAATGTGGAAAATGTTGCACCAGCAGGTGGGTATTGCTTCCAGTGAGGTTTTGGGAGGTGAGTGAGCAGCCTCTCTGCATGGGTTTGTTACACGTTCCCAACACACCTGGCTACAGCCCATGCAAAATACTAAACAAGAAACATAGTAAACCATGAATTTTGCAGTGCATAATACAAATGAACTTAGGGATATATTTAATTGCACATTCATTTCAAGCTAAATAATCTCTGTGTTAAATAATTAATGAATCAAGCCATTTAAATAGACAGAATGAAATCACATCATTAAATTGTAACTTCTGTATTTAATTTAATAGAATATTCTGACAAAACCAATTTAAAATAAATATATATCACTCACCTTTGCCAGCTGAATTACTTTCTCGGAGTTAATTTAGTTATATGTTCATGAATTCACCATAATTTCCCTATTTTTTTAATTTAATTTACAAATGGTTGCAAAGAAAGAGGTTGATGAACCAATACAAGAGATCAGGTAGTTGGGTCCAGATGATTTACTACTAAGTCCTTATAAAGTGCTGGAAGAAGTAAAGATGAACTGCAGTGGTTCCCAAAGCAAAAATAACTTTTATGAAGGTGAACATGAGTCATAGGATTTGGAAGAGAAGCAAACAGAATTATGTGCCCCCACCTACTGCAAGTAATTTAACCAATTTTCAACACTTAATACAACATTTCTGCAAGCATATTTTTGGAGGATTTTCTCCCGAGATACCTGACTAAGTTTTCCCTGTTGCAAAGCTGAACCTGAATCGTTAAGCCACTGTAATATTCTTCTTATAGAAAATGTGTCAGGAAAAGGAATATTTAACCTTTAAGGAAAACCTGCCCTTACGAGAGCACCAGGATTTCTTAGAGGAGTATATGAGGTACCATGCCAGTGGACCAAGAAAGGCAAAGTGCGCAACCTCATTTTCCTTCATACCTAGATAATGGGTTAACTGTTGTAAACTGAACAAAAGACCCAATTACTAAATTCTTGTAAGAATACTCATCCAATATAAATTGAGCATAGGTCAAGCACCCTGGCTTAATATCCTGGAGTAAATAATCCAAACCCAAGAAAAGAGATGAACCAGCAACAAAGGGAGTGAGTTCAAACCCTTTAGGCACAAAACTCGTTAGGATCAAAACCGTGCAGTGTCCATTGCCACTGACAATGAGAACAGTCCTTGCTCCCGTTAATAGTAGAGAGAAAATACAGTCAGGATTGTGTGGGAAGAAAGAGACTATCAACAAAGCCTTAGGAATATGAGCATGTGTCCAGTTCTAAGGAAATGAGGATACCTTTCAAGTACTTTCAGCCCTGCTTCTAGTTTCCTTTTAACGTTTCTGCTCATATAGAAGATTACAATGAAATAGTAAATGAGGATATGGAATATTACACATATTTTCTCACTTTGCTATTTTATTAGTCATCTTTTCTAGCAAAATAATTTCACTAGTAATTTCACCAGTCCTCCTACATAGTAATTCCTTTTTTTTCCTAAATGAGGAGTTATTAAATAGGAAACTAAGTGGAATCACATTGCTCTTCTGCCTTAGCTGACAAGGACTATGACATAGATGTTATGAGATCAGTATATATGGGCAAAATGACTGGATTACTTTTGTGCTTCTTCCTCTCTTTTGAGGAAAAGAGTCCTCATTTCTGTCTGGGCTAGAAAATTGTTGTGATAAATAGGAATTATTTGGTAAAATATTTGAGAAGCTGCCATAGATAAGACAGAATAAATGTCAACCTGTAGCAGATCTGGATACTGGGGTTTATGTAAGAACCAACAAGATTACTGCTTTTACCCTGCTTGATTATGTCACTCACTCCCTCACTCTCTTGCTGTCCTTTACATTGTCTTATCAGATACAGTAGTGCAGCAAACTGACTTTTGGCCCCCAGCAACAATGTGTTGCTTATGCATAAGATAACAATTCTGTATTGCCTACGTAAGCCTTAGAGTTACTTACACCCACTTCTAATGTCTAGGAATATCCAGGAATCTATCTAGGAATAAGCCAGTACTGAAACTTGTAAGGTGTAAGATAAGGCATTGTACCGTAACTAATTTACACCTTACAGTTCCTCCATGTGCAATTTGCACACACTTAGATGTCAGCTGGAGTGATTATAGGTGTCCTGTTTGGAAATGTAACTAGCCTTGTCCCCTCAAGATACCCGGATCATTAAAAAAGCTCAAAGTTGCAGAGTCTGCAAACTGACACAAAAGTGGTCTCAGCTTTGCAATTAATGGGGATGGGGATGGGTTATGTTCGAGAACCGTGCCAATTTTTCATGAGTTAACAAGATTAAGTGGTTAACGGGTAGCATGTGGCTGTGGAATATGCCTTACATAATTGCTCCATAAAATTAACCAAGGATTGGTTGTGTTGTCTTGTTGTATTTATTTTATCTTGATATTGTTTGCAAATTGAGACAATTCTACCATGTTTATGTAGAGCACTGGAGCATCTTGCAAAGAGGTCATAGGAGATGCACAGTCAATGATTATGGCTTTGGAAATACCAGGAGGGCTGAAGCTGGGAAAACTGGCAGGTTTAGGGCTTTTTCTGGGATCAGAGGCTGGTAACACAACCTGGGAAGGTTATCGTGTAGTGAGGCTACTCTGTCCCTAGTCCTACAGAGTTTAACATAACTGTACCTAATTCTCAATTTCTGGATCTATACCTCAAAACCTAACTAGGTTTTCCCATCAAATAATCTGACTCCTTAATGAGACTGTTTTACATAGGTATATCACAGGATCACACTCCTAAACAGGAAAATAAACACATGCTTTCCTCAATATTTAACCACCTGTGCAATGTAACGTCTTTCCAGAATATATACACATGTATTTGCTTTTTCATACCTACATTCTGATGGAAAAATGTATCTTTTCTTGTAAAATTTCAGAGATCTTTCTTTCATCTTCAGGAAAGAAATATGTGACTGTTGGTACAACGACTTCTCTTGATGTGGTTGCATAAGTAACAAAGTACCAAATGGGGAAACAATGTACTTTTCTTACTAATTGTTGCTCACCAATCCTCTTCATGTTCATTGCTATACCCTCACTGCATCTACCACCTGCTGCCGAGAGAGTTTTCTTTTAGTCTACCAGGCTATATAAAGTTATACAACCGTTTACTTGTTTGATTGCTTTCTTTGCACACTACTGAAGGGAATGAAAGTATTGTCCTGACGAATAATTTGTTTAATCAGCTTGCATTTCTGCAATTTAGATTACTTAATAGTAAAGAAAAGCAAGGAAATTGCATCTACCTGTCTATGCACTCTTGCCTTAAAATCTTCAGAATATGCTAAAATAAATGATATCTACACACCAGAATTTTTTAAAAAAAAAAACCAAACCAAAACAACTAAACTAGGCCACATTTGTTTAGAAAAGAAATGCTTAATGATGTTACCAAAGGGGACCTCTAAATCATTTACTAGAAAGAAATAAAATATATTAAAAAAGCATTAAGGTTCTGTTAGAAAACAAAAGCACGGAAAGCTGTTGTTAACAGGTGAAATATGTCTTGTATCTGGTGGTTCGTGGGTATAACAGAGAAATAATAGGATTGTAATCAAGAGAGGTCTTCAAAGAAATCTTCTATTGCAATGTGTGAGGTATTGATACCATTATTTTCTGTCACTCAGATGTGGGATTCATAGTTACAGAGAGTTACAGAAAGCTAGAAGTTTTCTGTCTAGGCATTGTTGAGGTCTTGTGGTCTTGATTTACAGTGCAGAAACAAGCTCTTATCATTTTGGAATTCCACCCATGTTTTTCCTTGTTTTTCTCTAACCATCCTTAATGTTTGAATGATTTGGCTGAAAAAAATGCAAAAGGTACTTTATACTAACATAAAGTATGCTTCTATTTCATATGAACTATTGTGAATATTTTTTATCAGGAATGAATGCACAAAATATTTTTTTTTTAAAAAAACAACACCTTTATCACATTCCTGTATATCATAATGAACTGTTTCTTAGAAGAAAAAAAATGTGCATCCCCTTGTAACCGCTTCAGTGACAGACATGAATTGAATAAAACAGTAGATATAAAACTGCTGTACGTTATAGCCAAGTCTAGCATGGTGTTGATGAAATCCATTCTATATATACTTCTGTATTTCTTTTTTTTTTTCAAATTCAATATTTCTTTTTAATTTTTTCCTTATTCTTGAAGTAAACATTCTTGAGTTACATATGTGTGTTACATATTCTCTGTAAATAAAGAACAGCTTTCCCTACTTAGTCATCAGTTAAGCATATATTAACATTACAGCCAGGACAAAATATTGTCCTGAGAAGAACTTTGAAAAGAATTGATTCTTCACCAGATAAACTAAGTCGAAAAAACAGGTTTTGACTGTAACAGTTGTTACTGTCATTTTTCTCATTAAAGCAAAATATTTCAATTGGTTTTCTACTTTAAGCACATTTTGGAAAAGCAAAACACTGTAAATTATGTAATCTGCGTCTGTAATTGTCATATATTTGTAATGCATCTTCCTTGAAGTTGCTCTTTTGAATGGAGTGTAATGACACCTGAACTAGGTTTAAAATGGTAGCAATGCAGACGTTCAGGACATTATCTACAGAGAGAAACAAGTGCTAAATCCCTTTTAGCTTAATCACAACTGCTTTGGGATTCCTTAGACAGAGACTTCATTGCTCAGATATCTCCATTAGTTTAACTGCTTTCATTTTCTTGAATACAAAGATACCACCTCTGGGTTTGGAAGTCCCTGAGCTATGAACCCTTGGAGGCTGGGACAATAGAATGGAAGAATATTGTTATAGGCTTGTCCTATTCTGCTTTTCCCTAGACATGTACTGTCAGCCCCTGCTGGAGATACTGGCCTAAATGGATTTTTAGTCTGATTTAGCACAGCCATTCTTACTTTTTTTTT
>VYZV01008164.1:48284-60519 GCA_013401275.1 Pandion haliaetus | reverse complement strand
ACAACTTGGACTAGCTGCCTCTGGAGCTGGGACCAGTAGGAACTTACCCAGTGGAACACAGTAAAATCCCTTTTTCTTGGCAGAAAAGATGTCCCAAATGCAATGATGAAGGCAGAGAGTGGGTTTGTAGACTTAGGTCTTATTTTTAAGGATCTAATTTATCCAGCAATCACTGCTTAAGTTTCTGTATTTTTACTAGATGTCAGAAAACTCCACATTAAATCTATAGTCTTGCTCATTACAATGTGTCTAAGGATTTGGCAGTTTGTGCAAGTTTGTATCGTCAATGATACCGCAAGCAGTTACCATTTTTATGTTGCTTGCATTGTCTTTTGGTACCTTGACATTCGCTCCCTTCAAATACATGAACTATGAGCCTGTCTTGCCACTGTGCTACTTCAGCTTATACCAGTGAAAATCAAGTTTGATACTTATAATGTACTTGAAAAATGCTTTCCTTTTTACCATCTTCCTATATATTATCTTTTCATGAATATCACAGAACTCCTATTTCCCAAATACCTATGAGTCGTTTTTTGTGTCCTTTGCATTATTTCTAGCTCAGTTTTGCTGTTCTTCTCCAGCCAATCATAATTTCACAGCTCAAGGACAGCCCCAAAGGAAAGCATATATTTCTGAATTTATTAGCCAAATTCATACAGGGAAAGTAGTGTAAATAAGAGGGGGGAAGAAAGTGCCATAAATTTTCAGCTTGCCAGTCATCTTTTATTTATTTCTACAATACCATGTGACAATGACATATGATGTGTTTGAGTATGAAACATTTCTGATCTCAGAATGGGGCATGTAATTTTTTTATGTTTTCTGCTTCAGTAGTAGTACTGTAGTTATAGGTAGTTGATAATTTCTTATCAAAACTTCTGTTTTGTTCATCTGTTTGTAGAAACACATCAATTTCAACAAGAAGTGCCACTGGGAAAGAGTTTTCAATACCAGGCTGAAATCTCTGGTTGTATCTGTAAAGGAAATATTCCTGGAGGATGGTGGTTTTCCATCCCTCTTTGTCTTCTCTTCTCTTGGTTTGTTTTGTTGGTAGATTTTTGTTTATTTTGAGGAATGGGTCACTGAAAAATTAAAAATATCCTTATCTCATCCCATTGTGAACTGGAATTGCCAGTATTCCCTTATGTTTCATGGGATAGGAAAACTAATTCTTAGGAAGCTACCAAATTCTAATTGCAGAATTGGTTATTGCTGGGCCAAGGTGCTATAAAGAATGGCACAAAAAGCCTCAAAGACTAAAGATAACCTTTTTCTCCAAAGTTTTCATACAAAAGTAATTACAGTATAATTACTGAAATTAATGGATGCTTAATTATTATTACATCTAAAGTTGGGTTACAGTAAATGGTTTTGGTTAAAAAGACAAAAAAAAAGAAACTTTCAACTAATTGCACTTCAGAGAATTCAGATAGAAATGTGCTAATTGGCACCAATATTCCTCAGTATCTTGAATGAGTATGATTGTATTGTTGGCAACACTTTTATACAAATCACAACCTTAAATATTTAACGTTCACATTTACTCACCTTAGTTTTTCCCTCAGTTTGTCATGGGTGAATAAGTACACAGAATTTTGCAAATTAAAAACGTTTTAGCACAAGACAAAACTTGCTTCATGTGTTATTGCAAGTTCTTGGGTTTTGTTGCTTGTCGCACAGTAGGGCATTAGGTGAAACCACCAGAGCACATTCCTAATAAATACCTTTTGTGGTTTTGCACCACACTCCAGTATGAAAAAAGCCCAGCTTTTTCTTTGCTCCACCACATACACATTTCTCTTGATTATTCCTTACATTTGCTGATTAAAAGTTATCATGGCAGAGCATGTGATCAGGAAGTAAACAGTAAATGATGAATTTAGATAAAACTAGATTTGACCTATTCAGTTTTACCTGTAAAGACTATCTTTAGCAATTTAAAATCTCAGTATTTGTATTGCTGATGCAATTTTAAAACAAAATAACTGAAGTATTTTGAACACAATTGCACCAAGAGTGTGAGAAGCACCAGCTTGAATTGCACAGTATTTGTTCCAAACACAAGTACCAGGTTGGAGTCACAACAGAGTATTTATCATTTAAAAATATGGTTTTAAAAGGTAAGCATTATTATGAAAAGCATATATACTTCAGCAGTAAAGTTGGACCCCAATTCATAGAGATATTTAAGCATTCAAATACTGCAAAATGATTTTAATCTGTTCAGCAAGAACTACTCAAGTGTTTAAAACTATTCATGTGTTTAACTATCTTGTTGAACTGGAACATACATTGTAAATGTGAAATACCAATAATTTGGGTTAGTAATAGTTTAGAATCTGTAGAAGACCGTTAGATGTTTTTAACCCTAAAGCCAGATAACTAGCTTTTGCCATGTCAAATAAAAAAGCATGATCTCAAATAAAAAATAAAAAAAGAAAAAAAAATTTAAAATCGTGTCAAATATAAAAACTGGATTTCAAAATTTATTTGTAACATACTCTAACACTATCAAACACTATCAGAAAACACACATTGTGTCTCTAGGATCCTTTAGGGTCATGAAGCCATTTTGCGAAATGTCAGAAGAAGCACAGAACATAACTGATCCACAAGGTAATTTGAGTGCTGCTCACTGGCTTCTGCTCTGTGTACATGGACATTCAGCGAGTGCAAAACTGAAAACTGCTTTGAATACTAAGATTCGTGGAAATAATATCAGGAAAGTCGTCTTCTGGGAATGGTACCCGTAAAAAGCTATTTCAGTAAAATGACAGAAAACAATAACATCTAATTATTTTTTATGGCAACCTTCATGAGGAGAAAGATGAAGAGAAGTATACAACTTTATCAGATGTCCTGAAAAATAAGACAACATTTTTATTTGAATTTTCTCTAGTGGTAGTGGGCAACTGATGAAAAATAGGAAAGGCAGGAAATAGATGTGTAAAAATTTTTATCTGGCTAAAGTCCTGAGTTGCAAATGTGAGAGATGCCTTAGAGAAATATTAGGCAGCTAGATCAAGGTGACTTGTGAAGCCCCCAAGAAATCAGGTGGTTTGTGAAGGGGGATTTAAAGCTGATGTGATTGATTTAAAAATAATTGCCTTGGTAGATTTAAAACTGATGTGAGTGATTTAGAAGTAATTAGGAAGATGGTCATAATCAAATGATCTGTATGACTTGTGTGACCAGAAGACCACAGTTATAAGCCTTAATTTTGCCTCTCCATCCATTTTGTATCAGGGTAAAGCCTATCCATGTTTGAAGGATTTACAGCCTTATGATGGCTTC
Organism: Pandion haliaetus; assembly: GCA_013401275.1. NCBI lineage: Eukaryota > Metazoa > Chordata > Aves > Accipitriformes > Pandionidae > Pandion > Pandion haliaetus. The sequence continues at coordinate 57,222 of VYZV01008164.1, read as the reverse complement.
AGAGCATTGTTGAATACAAATAAAGACTTATAATCAGCTACAGTATATTATTTTAAAATGGTTTATTTTGTATTCAGTTACAGGGCAAAGTCAGATTTTGCCTATGCACACGGCTGCTGTTGCTTCAAATGGAAATTCCACCCTGATTACAAAATCAGGCCTTTCACTCCTTACAGGAAAATAATTAAAAATCTGCAATAATATTTTCATCCAAATATCTATGTTGGAAGGACTGTGATACAACATTATTCACAAACCAGCCACTGAAAAAGTCCTTGTTGGCTTCAGTCTCTATGGGGGTTTTTGCAATACGCAAAAATCCTCCTTCTTTCCTACACCATGGCTAAAAAATTGACCTAAATGTAAAGTAACTTAGACTAATTGTCATGGTTTAAGCCCAGCTGGCAACTAAGCCCCACGCAGCTGCTCACTTCACTTCACCCCTGGTGGGATGGGAGAGAGAATCAGAAGAGTAAAAGTGAGAAAATTCATGGGTTGCGATAAAGACAGTTTAATAGGTAAAGCAAAAGCGTGTGCACACAAGCAAAGCAAACCAAGGGATTCCTTCCCCACTTCCCACGGGCAGGCAGGTGTTCAGCCATCTCCAGGACAGCAGGGCTCCAGCACGCCTCACGGTGACTTGGGAAGACAAACGCCGTCACTCCCAACATCCCCCCTTCCTTCTTCTTCCCCCAGCTTTATATACTGGGCATGACGTCCTATGGTCTGGGATATCCCCGGGGTCATTTGGGGTCAGCTGTCCTGGCTGTGTCCTCTCCCAACATCTTGTGCCCTTCCAGGCTCCTCGCTGGTGGGGTGGGGTGAGAAGCAGAAAAGCCCTTGGCTCTGGGTAAGCACTGCTCAGCAGCAATGAAAACACTTATCACCACTCTTTCCAGCACAAATCCAAGACACAGACCCATATTAGCTACTATGAAGAAAATTAACTCTACCCCAGCCAAAACCATCACACTAATCTAAATTCTAATAACTTCGGCCTCTTGTGTTTTCTGACTCTATGTAGTACCATAGCAACAAGTAGTTCTTTTTTTATGAGGCAGGAAAGTGATTTCACTCAAGCGGTACTGTACACATAAGTGCCTGGCAGTAAGTACATTTGTGCAAATGACCACACACATTATCTTCCCAACAGCTATTGTTCATTACTAGCTGAACAGAAACACTGCAATTGATATTTTGCTTTTCCATCTTTCTGTAAATGATTTAAAAATGACACCACCGTGCATGGCCTACCTGTGCTGCTGACCACTCAGCAGTCACAAGCCACAGTAGAACAGTCCTGGGACTGGAAGACGATCATGTGTTAGACCTTTTCTCCGGTGCATCTACCAACAGTGTGGTGGAGAGGTGGGTGTGTTGTGCTGCCATGACGTGTGTTGTGTGCGAGTGCTCCCTGCTGCTCCACTGCGGCTGTGTATACTAACATCGTCAGAGAAACCACAGGAGTGTAATGCATAGTAAAGTGCGTAACTGCAACGCAATGCAGCACTGCAATATGACTCACTGTTATGGCAGTGATTTGCTTCTTGTCTTAAAGTTGATATTATTTGAGTCAACAGCAATGAAAACAAGCAAATCTGCATGAAGCAAAACATATGAAATCTCCACTGTGTGGTGGTCAGAGAAATTCTGCTCCCTCAGCCCCACTGTGTCTCATTCTGGCTGTGTTTTAATGCAAAAGTGTGCCTAATTTAAGGCCATCTGACAAATCAAAGCAGCCACAGTAGTGTTGGGTTCTCTCTACCAGATAAAGATGTTGCACGACCTAACTCAAGGCATTTGTGTCTGCTTCAGTTCTGCCACGCTCTTTCCCCAATGTCTTCCATAGTGAAAGTGAACGGAGAAGGAGGTAACTGACCTCCTCATATCAGCAAAGATTTCCAATGCAAAGGATTCTCCTCTCCACCTCTTTAGAGAGTAAGTGTCCCTGTCAGAATGGCGTCTTTCCCATTACCTGAAGCTCTTGGAGACTGGGATAGAGATCATAGCCCACTGCTCAGCTACTTCAGCTGATGATGGGCAATACAATTACACATGACAAAAACAGTTTTTCAATCACTGAACTATGTAATAGTCATAACAGTGAAAAATTTGGGGATGGATGGCAATGAGCAGTAAGAAATTTTTCTCCCTTCCAAATGTTTCAAATATTTGAAAGCACAAAGGTTTCAAGGATCCTCCTCTTGTGCAGCAGGTCAGCTCTAAGGCTTTGTACCATGGCCAAAGCATTTTCCTTGTGTGGCAAATTGTGGAGTGCAAGCTTAAAGAGATTTCTTTAGTCAGTGCCAAAAATATGGCTGAATTTCTTTTCCATCCTGGGCCAGGGCCATCAGAACTGTCACATTCTAATGGGAAAAAAAGAAAATTATTTCTTCAAAATTGACCTTTTCTGTTCAGAAAAGTCAAAAGCATTTTCACTGGAATGTTTTATCTAGCTCTGGTCTCCAGTACTATATTTTTGTTTATAAAATATGATTTTAAAGTGTGTGATAGTATTGTCATTATATTAGCAGGTTTGAGTTTTAATTCGCTAGGCTTGTCAAGGGGGCTGATTTAGTTTTTCATTTCCTACAGTTCTGTGTGAGTGAGTCTCATTAAATGGAATAGCTGTTCTGCATGCAAATCAGAGAAACAGATCTGTTAGTTTTGGTGGACTGTTCTAGCTTAGCTGAAGTTGAATACACAACCATGCTCTCTAAACAGTCTTGTCTGTGCAAGGAGTGCAAATGTTCATATTACATGTCTTTTGTTGCATTTTTTTCTGAAATGTCACATAATCTTACCTGTAATTTTGACCAAATTACAACATGCCTATTCACTTTGGTAGTTTTTGCATAGGAATAATGTAAATAATTCCTGTCTGATATCTGTGAGCTAAGAACGAGAGCTTTTAAATTGACTCTCATCTTGGCATCTCAGAAAATCTTGGCCAACCATTCAGTAACATCAGGGAATATTATTGGCCAGAACCACTTTTTTTTTCTTTCAGAGTTTTTGTTTGGTTTTCTTTAGAAATGAGATCTTGTTCAACGAAACCAGTAGCATACCAGTTGTGAATATGCAAATACAGGGCAGGGGTGTGGGGTGTGTGTTCTTTCCCAGGAATTAGCCTGAAAGAGACTGTCAGCTGCAAAAACAGTGGAGTAGATAAGTTTGTCGCAAGAAATCATTTCTATCCCAAAGAAGTTTGGGAGGACCTTTGCACTTATGAGTAAAAAGCGGTATCTGTCACCTAACGTGATCAGAGGTAAGGCTTGCTGTTCAATCAGTATGCCACCCTGTTCCTTGCGTGTACACTTCTGAGGTGAAAAGCTACAGCCATACACCTGCAGCTGCTGCGTGCTCAAAGTTCTCCCCTTTGAAGAAATTCCAAAAAGGGTCGTCTTCCTAAGGGTTTGATGCATACACAGCTTTACTTCTTTCCATAGAACTACTCTTACTTAGAGATCATATCGAATAACATTAAAAAAAAATGTCCAACAAACAAGTAGAAGAAATCTGAAATGTCTTGATTTTATTTTCCCTTGTGATATCTTATTGCCTCTCCCACAATTACGGTGATCAACTTGCCTCCACTCTGCAAGTGAAGAATGGGTTTTCTTTTACTATTGTTTAAATCATTTTGGGAGGCCTTTATGACTATAATACAAAATGACTGATCTGTGTGACAGCTTCTGAAACCTTGAGATTTGGTGGGACTTGCTTTGTTGTAATATTCAGGGTACTATTTCATGATTCTGCACTCAACAAACCGTCAATCATTGTGAGCAATATATAATTATGTATTGCTTAAGAGAAAAAAAATGTTTTTTAACCTCAAGGTAATATAAAACACTTAAAAGTAATTGCTAGGGGTATGACATTTTAAATAGAGATGCTGTCTCAGATGCAAACAGTTCAACTGTAAAATAAGTAAAAGATAATAATAAAAACAAAGCAAAAGCAAAACTATGTACCACTTAAATATCACCAAAGAATATGTTTAATACCACTAAAAGCAGAGTGTCTTGAGGTGAACAGAGTGAAGCAGAGTGTATTTATCACTTTTCCCATAGGAACAAGAATAAGGTAGGAAGTTGACATCACAGTGCTTTTATATTGTAGATGATACAACCCTTTCTGTCACTCTAGTGGCAGAAATGAGACATGAATTATTCCAGCAACAGGTCTGTGTGAAGTGGGGATGAGGTTTTTGCATAGCTGTATGTTTCCTGCTCTGACACTGGCCCTGGCTCTGTCATAGGAGGTATTTTGTTATGGGCCAGAGCTGAGAAGGAGTTTCAAGAGACAGCAGTGCACAATATCCCACCTCTCCTGTGGCAATGTTAGAGTCCACGGAAGTCTATTATAAGTCATAAAAGTTTAAAGAAGCCCTGAGGGTGTTAAAAAAAGAGGTTTAAGGATGTTTTCCTCAGAGCTAGAGCTGGCTACAGAAAGTGTAATTGTGCTTACTTCACCTTCAATCTAAACAAAATGTTGAAAAGCAATGAAAGAGTACCCATGTTTGATTTTGCAATATGAAGAACCATGTTAGGGGGAACACAACTTTTTGTGAGGCATTTCCAGTTGGTCATTTGGGGTACTATTTGTCTCAATTTTAATTGGCTAAAGTGCAGGCATAAATCAGCTGAGGCTCATTCCACAGCCTGTAGAGAAAGCCAAGTCCACCGTGAGGGTGCTGTTTACTTGAAAAATGTAGATGTCTGCGTTAGGATGAGATGAAGTGTGCTCTAGACACCACTGACTGGGTCTCAGTGCTGCAAAGGGGCCTCGGGTGGCTTGGTAAAATGCAGAGAACTGCAATCCAGACATCTTAATTCAGTAAGATGAATGGCACTCTTGGCATCTGGTTCTCATATAGGTGGACGGAGAAAGGGACTGGAGCAATCTCTGATTTACTCCAAGAACTTTTTACAGTTGTTTTGTGTTGCCTTCTGCAATAGCTCTATCCTTCCCTCCCTGGGGAAAGCTAATTTACCCCTCTCTGCTTCACTGTGAATGCAAGGCTATTGCCTCTTGCTTTGCTCTTCATTGTGCTGTGCTTGTCTTTCAGCCTTTTGTGCTCTCCAGGGCCATATTTCCAGGTCTTGAAATTCTGGCCTCAGTCATTTTTCTGTTTATTGTTCACCCTCCCATAGCACAGACCTACTATGTCAGCGGAGTAAAAATCCATGTCTACAATAATACGTTAGCCCTGTAACATACAACCTGTTGCCCTAACAAGTATGGTTAGGTATTCAGAATAAACTGACACTTCCAATGTCTGTCTTCCAAGAATAACAACGTTAAGGTCTACAAAAATTTCTCACCTAGCTGTTAAGCTCTGTTCTCATTGTCTGCAAACCACCACCTACAAAAAGGAATGCTAACTTGGATGAACCTCCTAACTCACAGATAACAAGCCAAACCATGAAAGACTGAATGCCGAAGGGTACACTCTTTTAGAGGCAAAATTAATGTGCTAAACTGGTGCTGAGCTATGCCAAAGAAGTCATCCTCATGGTCAATTCAACATGCCATTAAGGGTAATAAACAAGGCATCTTCCAAGGTAGGCACTATGCCCTTTCTTTCTAATCCTTCATTTTCCTCCATTAGCTAGGAAAAGAGTGTCTCTTTGAACCTGCTGATAAAAATACAGGGGTAAAAGTGTTGCTTGAACTCAGCCACGGATAAATTGGTTTTGTGAGGAGAATTTCATGTTTGTATCTATAGTATTGCCCAGAAAGATGCAAACACCCCAGTGTTTTGTCTGAAAAAGGAAACTTTCTTTTTTTTAATTAATTTTAACTTTTTTCCATTTTATAAGGTTGTGTTTTGTTCGCTTGTTTTTTTGGCTTATTGGAGCAGTCCATTAGGGAAAGTAAAAAAAAGTAATTATACCGTAAAAATTAATACCCAGCCCCACAAGAGCTGGAACTAGTTATGTGACAACATTTTCTTGAATCTTCTAAGTGCTAGGTTTCCTTGCCTTCCTTTCTCTTACTTTCTTCTTCCCTTTCCTGCCTCAGTCCTACTTGTACTTGAATTATAGTGGCTGAGGGATATAGGCTGATGAGAAGGAAGTAGTGATAAAGTCAGAATCGTGAACTGTGTTTGAAGGCTATGAAAAACACAGCCAAACTATTCTTCCTGAATGAAAGCCATTATGAGTTTAGCACCTTTTCTTTTACAGAAAAGAATTTGTAAACTCTTCCTCTTTTTCATCAGACAAACCCACAGCTGATGTCAACAGAAACTAAGTTAAAAGGAAATAGCCTTTCTAGTTGTCAAGTCATCAGTGAATAATTCAGATAAATAATTTTGAAATCTGGAGTCACTCACTCTTCACCTGCCTATAGTCTTTCTTTCTTCTAATTTGGGAAGCGGGGCTGTATATCTAAGTTAAAAGGTGTTATATCTATTCTGCTATTACAGATCAGAGAGAGCTTTAAGAAAACAATGAATACAGAAGCACACTGAAGTTCTTGGCATATTAGTTAATACCTGTTTATCTTTTCCACTGAATGGCTGTTTTCAAACTTACAGCTTCTTGAAATAATGTGAAAAACCCTGCTGCTGTTCTGAAAACTGCATATCTTTGTGCACCCAAATACAGTTTCATTTCCTTCCATTTTTGCCTAACAGACTCCTCCACCCTTCTCCTTCTGCCTTTCTTTCATAAAAATATTATAGCAAAGAACTAAAAAACTCTTTTAATCTAAAATCATATTTTTAATGACATATCCTAAAAAAAGGATAGTTTAGCTTTTTTTTTTTCCTTTTTCCCCTTGGGAAACTAGAAGGAAAACTGAGAGCTTTTCGATAACATTAGAACTCTTTCTGAAATGCAGAAGAAGATCTCTGACATTTACCAAAAATCCCCTTATGACTATAACTGGTAACCAGCTTTAATGAGCTCTAAACTGGTTCTTGGTCACCCTACTTGGACATAGCAGTCAGGCCACACTGTTCCAAGTAGAGCTCTCTGAGAGATGGTTTATTTCATGACGAATCCCTCTAAACAGAATGGAAGTTTTGGTATTGCCCAGAAGGACTCTAGCAGTGGCTGACAGCTGTGCAGATGCAAAAAGGAAAAGAATAGGTCTGGGACAATCTGGCCAAGAAAGAAGAAACTATTCCTACGTATAATCAAATTTATATGACATTTTCCTGTAGAAAGAGAATTCCCTAGAAAGACTTCATAATTACTCCTCCTGAACCTTCTGTGTTTGGAAATGGATTTTGAAGCTGGAGAGAACAAGTAAAGGAAAAGAAAAGAAGAAAGCAATGAAGATGGGGAGGGAAGGGAGGAAGCAGACAAGATGTATGTTTGGAAGTGAGTAATAATTTTCCATTGAGTAAGAAAAGGCTAATATTTTATGAGCAGGGCAAAGACTGGTGAGGAGCAGAGGGTAAGCAGGGATTATAGTCTTCCTTGCAGCCTGGGAAACTCCTGTTTACTCTGCATCAAACCCATGTTGTCTGCAAGCTGCCAGACTTTCAGCCATCATATGTTCCCAAGCTGTAGATTCTGCCTTGTAGAGGACATCCTCCTCATGCGATCACCAAAATGATCATTCCTGGCAAACATAGGCTTTCCCACAATGCCTCTGCTCACTCTGCAGGAGCAAAGGTGTCAGTCCTGCATGCGTGACGTAGCAGTGGGTCACCGATGGCTCATGTGGCTGTCACCCACACTGGTGGTGCCAAGGAGAAGGCAGCAGAGTCATGCCAGAGCCCCATTAGCTGCAGACAATACACTGAGGAGTTCCTGGAATTTGACATTACCAAGTCACAGCTGGTGGTTTACTGGTCTGAGTGCCAGCCTGAAACTGAGCCCCTGGGAGCCCTCGTCATTGCCCACTGGTGAACCATTCCTGCAGCGCCCACTTCCCTCAGCTCACAGATAGGACTATGTGTCAGCTACATGAGGATTTCAGCCTGTGGGGAAACTTTATCAATTTTTAGTAGGTTGAAGGAAGTGGCAAAAATAGCAAAAGCACCCCTCCAATATCCTACACATTTCTATCTATCTAAGTCAGCGGTTCCTGTGCACACATGCGACACATTCTGTAATACTAACAAGCACTTAAATACACCACAAAACAGCCAATAAACATTAACACAGTCCTGTTTATAGTTGCTGTGCAATATAACATAAAACTAGAATTAATTTTGCCACAGTTCTGTTTTTTCTTTAAAAATTGGTTAACAAGTTGCAGTAAAAAAACCCCAGTGTTTTGTTGTTTGCTGATATAACAGATACAGTCAGCTGACAAGTTTTGGTTTTCCTCTCCTTCAATTAAAGACATAATAATAATGAATCTGATAAAAAAATAATCACTCTCAGCTTAAAGTAACACTCAGATGTCAAAGGCAAAGCACTTAAAATTTATTTAGGATAAGCAGACACTCTGCTTATGTCTATGGCTGTCTCCAACAGAAAAAGAAGCAACAAATAGTTTAAAAATCAGCCTGGCATGTTACTTCACCTGTAAGAAACTTATTATGATTAAAGATTGCTTGATTCTTCCTTTATATCAATCAAGGGTCAACTCAAAGCAAGCTTTCTTCCTGCTTCAAACTAACTAAGTTTCATTGGCTTGCCTGACTTACCAACCTAAGGAGCTCTCTGCTTTCAGGCCAGAAAAAAAGACATAGAATCATAGAATCATTTAGGTTGGAAAAGACCTTTAAGATCATCGCGTCCAACCATCAACCACGCCCACTAAAACATGTCATGAAGTGCATTGTCTACATGCTTTTTGAATACCTCCAGGGATGATGACTCAACCACTTCCCTGGGCAGCCTGTTCCAATGCCTGACAACCCTTTCAGTAAAGACATTTTTCCTAATATCCAATCTAAACCTCCCCTGCCGCAACTTGAGGCCATTTCCTCTCGTCCTATCACAAGTTACTTGATAGAAGAGACCAG
>VYZV01008164.1:17510-47582 GCA_013401275.1 Pandion haliaetus | reverse complement strand
ATGCTGTGAGAGACAGTGTCAAAGGCCTTAGTGAAGTCCAGGTAGAAAACATCCACGACCTTCCCCTCATCCACTAGGCAGGTCACCTGGTCATAGAAGGAGATGAAGTTGGTCAAGCAGGACCTGCCTTTCATGAACCCGTGCTGGCTGGGCCTGATCCCTGGTTGTCCTGCAGATGTTGTGTGGGCGCACTCAAGATGAGCTGCTCCATAATCTTGCCTGGTATGGAGGTCAAGTNTGGATCCTCCCTCCGATCCTTCTTGTAAATGGGCATCACATTGGCAAGCCTCTAGTTGTCTGGGAGCTCCCCTGTTGACCAGGATTGCTGATAGATGATGGAGAGTGGCTTGGCAAGCTCCTCCACCAGCTCCCTCAGTACTCTCAGAAGGATCCCATAGACTTGTGAGTGTCCAGATAGCATAGCATGTCACTAACTATTTCCTCCTGGATTATGGGGGATAAGATTGACAGTCTTCAATATTTTTTAATTTTAAAAATCTATTTCAGAACACCAGCATTTAAGTATAGTGATGGACAAGGAAGGAAGAAAGCAGGGCTTCAGGGGAGACTTGCTGCAACACATGCAAGGCAAATATACAAAAAAGAAGTCTTTAAAAGAAGACAATAAAAATCAACTCAGGAGTCATCTTTTAAGAATGGTTAAGAAAACATTAATATAGGAATTACAAAACAGAAAGCTAAATTTAAAGAAAGGGAATTATAATTTGCATAGCATGAAAAACAAATATTCTTTTATCCAGGCACATAATTCATAATGTTGTGTTTTCTCTCATGTCAAAGATCAACTCTCTCATTACTCAAAGGGGAATTATATTTTAAAATTATCTGTGTGTCTACTCAATCTTGTCATTTTGCAAAAATTGTTGACTGAGAGTTCCAAAGTCAAATGCTTAGCCACACTGAAGTTAATTAAATGTGTTAATTGTTTTTAAAAATTTTATTATTCCATTTACTCTTGTCCCACAGAAAAAAACAACTTTGCACTAGTAGATTATTTTGTTCAGTACTAAATGAGACAGAATTCAAGGGACACTGTGAGCAAGGCAGAATCATCATTAAAGTGCTGCACAATATAGAAACCATCTTATGCTAAATTACATAGCATCATCAGAAATCTATTATATAGATTTGTGTGCTAGCATCTATTCCTACAGAAGTCAGTAAATACCAAGTACTCAGCACTTCTCAGTAGACGCTCAGCAAGTTTGAGGATTAAGCCCTTTATTCCCATACCACGAGAGTATAGCAAAAGTCCAGGTCACATTGGAAGGCCTTAGATACTGTAGTTGAATCTCTAGTTGCTGGGATTTGCACTGTTCCAGATAGCTATTGGTATTGTCAGTTTTTTTTCTCATGGCTACAGAGCTTCTGAGTACCATCTTCAGAACAGCGTTTTGAAATTGTGGGATATTTCCTCTCTGTACAGAGTCGTAGTGAGCTATTGAGCTGTGAAGTAGATGAATGCAGTGATTTACCTGTGATCCACCTGCTCAGCACCTGGGATCAAATCCAAACTGTACCTGTCATCATTTTAGTGTGACAGGGGAGTCAGTTGGGTGTACCCATACGCCTTCACTGCTTTCCATCAGATTGATTGTAGGGGATAGTTCTGGGGTGAGTTGCAGGAAGGAATGCTCCCTGGAGTGGAGGCATTCATGAATGAACCCCATAGTCACATTTATGAGGGCAAAAATGGTGTCTACCAAAATTATGTCCCTTTCTTGAGACATAATTATGTCTCAAATCTCTGCTAAAAACGTTCTTTTCCTGGAGTGTAAACAGTGCTTTTGGTGCTATATTTGAGGCTAAGCAGGGCTATGGAGCTGCACTTGTAGCCACTGGCAGTGAGAATCAGATGGGTACTTTATCTGGTATATCTGTACAGCGGTGTGGATGGGGCTATGGATGGCTGAACGGAGCACTGCTGTCACCCCCCAAGCACTCGCCTTCCTTCTCCCTTTGGCCAGCCATGGTGTCACCCTTGTTTGCAGCATATTGCACCCATTCACACACAGACAGCGACAGAAGCAGAGACCACACACGCAGGGTTTCATCCACGGTGATGTGTCTGCACTGCTCTCTGGCGAGGGCAGTAGCTCATGAGATTCTGGCTCACCCAGAGTTTGTATTAAATACTTGTGAAAGTGTAAGCTGCTTTATTCACCTCAGTTAGTGGCTGGGAAACCCTACAGTTGCTTTTACATGGTGAAGGGGAAATTCAAATTGTAAGTGTTCAGCAGTGGTAATGTATGACCAAGGAGTGATCTGGCATGGAGGGCAAGACAGCCCAACAACAGAAGGGGTTAAACTGGCTGGAACCAGGGACACCAGGGACAGAAGGGCTTCTTGCAAGGCAGTGAAGTTTCCCCTGGTGATGAGATAAGAAACAGCCTCAGCATTGTCCGGTAGCCATTCTGGGATGGGAGCACTCAAGGTCCCAAGCCTAGGGGACACCTTTGGGCAGCAGGGCTGGGCTGGGGGGTATACCCAACGCCGGGTTAAGGTGCCCCATGCAACCACTCTCAGAATTGGTGCTGGTGCAAGTTTATGTAAGGAATCGGCTCATGATACATCTTTGCAGGCTCCTTGTAGAATCGCTTATGATCACGGGATTTTGTCCAATGCATTGTTCATTAGTATTTTTTTATATATTTAAGCACAAACATTTGTTTAATACTCCTCAAGGGGTACAATAAAAATCCTTCAGCAATGGAGTCCAGTGTTTTCCCATGACGTTCCCAAGTATAGCATTTCCACCATGACCTCAATGATTCCTCCTCTGCCAGGTATCCAATATTACACCTTCCACCTGCCTGCCCTGCCGGCACCTGCTTGTAACTCTCAGGAGTTCACATTCCTTGTTCTCTTCCACTGAAGCAAGCAAGCAGCCAGTCCCTGCTTGTGCTCCATACCCTTGGCTGCACTGGGGATGTCCAGTCCTTGCTGGTCTTCTCTTTGTATCCATAAGGATGAGTCACATTCACATTTATTAACACTTAGTGGAAGGAAGAAAAGACAAATGTGATTGTAACTCCCTGAAACCTGTGTCTAACTTTGTACATCTGTTAGTGATGACAAACTGATCAAATAAATCAAAATCAAACCAAACCAACTCCAGAACATCCAGATTGCCACAAAGCCCATGGAAAGAAATAACTAATTTTAGAAAGTATGTAAAAATGCATATCCATGAAACTCTCCTGGTAAAGTTATCTCTTATAAGAGCAGCTTCATTTTGTTCAATCGGAAGATGGGCATAACCTAATCACCAAGAACTGTATCTTGTCATTGCAATACATGGCACCACAGGTAGTCTGACTGTGTTGGCCATTAATAGATGGCTTTTTTCTTTTGGGATATAATAGAGTAGGCTGAAGCAAATGTGCACTTTATATTTTACTAGTTTTTAATTTTTTGGAAAAGCTAGGAAACAAAGCATAAAATTGTATATATCCCAAGCATTAAAATACAGTAAAATATATATATATAACACAAAAATCTATCAAACATTTCCTTCACTCACAAGGCAAAACATTTTAATGAGTGAAAGTATTTCAATCACATTGCAACAGAGCTTTCAGAGGCTGTTTCTTCCTTGAATGTATTGCTTTAGAGAATATGTAACAATTAGGAAAAGTACTTTTGAAAAAAAACCCAGACCTGAATCTGCAAAACTCATCCAATAAAAAGTTATGCAGCCTCCAAATATCTGCAATAAGAAAAGCTGCAAAAATAACAAGCAAATGATTCATATCCAGGGGAATGAGAGCTTGGTGATTTGCTTTTTTGTTGGGTTTTTTTTCCTTTTTTTTTGATAAAGGTACAAGTTGGAATTGCAGCCAGCACTTTACACTTCTGTTCCAACTCTGATACAGACCTTCCTGTGATATTGAGGCAATCTCTTAAGACTGCCGTTAGTCAGAACGTATTTCTTTGGTCAACTACATAAATGTTTGCAGAACTAGTTACTTCTGGAACAACTGGTACAACTGAAAAATGAGGTTTGTTTTATTTTGGCTGAAGCAAAGGTAGTGGAGGGTTTCAGATGCAAAGAAAACATTGAAAGCTTTTAGTTTTCTGAATGTGAAGTTATTTTTTGTTTGGGTTCTTTTTTAATCTTTGCAGAAAATAGCTACAAATTTGACAGACATTGCAACAAAACTAAACCAAAGAGAAATCTTTGAGAGATTGATATTGAGCTTTTGGAGGGACTGTCAATGTGTCAAAAAAAGAACTTCACCCCCTTACCCTTGAGGATGAAACAGGTTAGGCAGCATGCCATGAAGCACAGAAAGTGTAATCCTCACTTTAGGGAATTTATAATTTAAGACCAGAGACTACAAATTACAACGTTATTGTCTTAGGCATTTTTTGTTGTTCCTTTCGATCTGAGAAGCCCCATCTGAAGACCAAGATCTCAGCTTCCCTGGACACCATGTAAGCACAGCAAAGCTGTGATGGACATAACTCAGCCCAGTTCAGCTGCACCGGCTGTTGAAAACACATCCATTTCCCAGACTCTGTTCATAACATGCCTGTCCCCTGTGGCATGGATAGCAGCAGGCCAAGACACCGCTGAAACACATACAGCACAACCCCTTCCCCTTTGCAGCCCAGGGCCCCTCGTGCACCCAGCGCAGGCGAGGCAGCACTGGGACGGCAGAGGGTCACTTTAGTTGCTTCAACCAGCAGCAACGCTTGCCGGCACGCTCGCGGCCCGTCGCTGCTGCTTGATGCCAACTAGATAGTGCAAAGACAAAGTGGACATGGGTGCCAGAGCATTTTAACCACAGGTATGTGCAGTGGTGTTCGCGTGTTAAAGCTTATAGCCAAGCAGGTCCAGTGCGTGCCGACAACCGCACCCAGCTGGTACTGGGTGTTTCTCAGGCATCCAGAAGATGTGTAGGAAGAGTTTTAGGGAAGGATTTGAAGAAAGAGTGTATTTCTTTTTTCCCTAAATATATCTTAGGAATGGCAAAAATCACTCAATGTGGCATGTTCACAAATCTTGCTCTGGCTTTACCAGTCCTCTGTCACTAACAGAGGCTGTTGCAGACCCTGAATAGCAGGAGCGGAAATCATCTGCTTGACTCTAAAACTGGGAGCAGAGACACAAGTTTCATCCAGGTTGATAGAAAACAGCTCAGTAACAAATTTCATCTTTGGTTTGTCATTTGCTCAGTGGGTTTCCTCTGACCATGTCTTAAGTCTGACCATCATATTAGGGAGAAATGCACCCCTCCCTGGAGATTGGCAGCACAAGGTTAAATCCTACTCCAACATAACTGAAGTCCACAGAGTAGCTTTAAAATGTGAGGAGCTTTTGCTCCACAGTGGTGTCAGCCTAACCCGGACAATCTACCTGAACCCCGGTGGAGCAATGTCCAGCATCCCCAACCTGGAGCTGAAACTGCACGCGCTGCTTTCGGCTGCCATCTGCACGCAGCATATTTCAGCCAGAGGGGAACTGCGTCCCGAATACTAATGCATAGGCTAACACGGATAGCCTCTACAAACAGGAATACCATTTTATTGGGATTATTAGTTGGACAGCAAGAGTAGATTACACACAGGTCTGGGTTATGTGTGGGTTTCTTGCGTTCTGCATAAGCAGGAATGAATGCTGGCTTGAAGTGGGATTACTGTGTGCTGGAAGTTACTATGGCGTAGCTGCTACTTTGGCCCTCCAGGACACAGTGGCTGTTGGCTTACAATATTGTCAGTAGCTTTTTTGGGTTGTGTGTCAGAAGGCATTTAAAACTTACTATAACTCCATGAAAGGACAGTAGGAAAAAATAAAAAGAGATAAAGGCTAAAACACCTTTAGGTGGTGCAGAAATTCTTTTCCAAAGCAGAGTTCTTAATTTTGTTCTTCAAAGATTTTACAATGCATTTCTCTCTGTCTGGGCTCTGCTGATCTTTAGTTGTCCAACTCCCTCATCTTTCAGTGATCTTGGACATCTGTCTTTCTTACCTACCATTAATTCTTGGAAGGCTGAAGCGGTGTGTATGTTCATCTAGAGCTATTTCACTCCCACTCTTTTACAACTAGCAATCTGCTCCTTCTCCGTCCACGTGCCTGCAGAAAGGCCAGTCCTTTGCCTTTTCGAGTAACTGTATTAACTGGCCTGCTGTTTTTCATTTCCAACTCGCTTTACCAAGGTGCCTGGCTCTGTCATGTCACATAATACTTTTGTCTATATGAGCAAAGTAAATACAGTCATCAGTAAATAGGAGAATAAGTCCAAAGCATATTAGTGATTAAAGATAGGCTTATTTTTGGCAACCTAAGAGATAATGCTTAATGCTATAATAAAATGTCAATCTTTTAAAGTTACAGACTTTCCTCTTCCCTAGTCTTAATTTTGCTTATTTACTAAAATTCGCATTCCTAACTGCTCCATCCTATAAACACATTTAAGGAGGAATATACGTTTTATACGGTGACTTATAACGTCTTCTAGCCAACTTCACCAATGTAAATGATATTCCAAGAAAAGATTCCTCCCCCCACAGAATTATATCCTTGCTTTTCGTGAACTGACTTTCTTCCCCCAAAAAGAAAAAATAGTCTGTTTCTTGCTCTACAAGAAAGCAGTTTGACTCACTTTCTGTATAACAATTGATGCTTTGTTTTACAAATTAATTTAATGAGTGAATGATAAACCAGTAATACAATAATTAATATTTCTGTCTTTATACTGCATGGTTCTACACATGCAGTTGCTGGGATAGCCTGCGACAAAAAGGAGATAATGGCAGGTAGCCCTGCTTTCCTCTTATCTCAGGTACTTCATGGCTTGATCCTAGGAACCATATGCCTCCCTATATGTTCTTTATATTTTCCCTGAAAATAATGGTTCAGATCCTCAGCCTTTCTTGTCCCATAAGCCTAAGGATTTTTTCATTCTTTCTGTGCAGGCATAAAATGACAGTTCCTTTAATAAGGAAGATTATAAATTGGATTTTGTTTTGTTTTGTTTTGACAACAAGACATAATGTATCCTGTTGTTTCAATTTTAATCTTCCTTTTGCCCATGGGTGATTAAGCTCTTTTCAGAAGTTTGTTTGTTAAATACATATTTAGCTAATTTAGAAATGAATGGTGGAATTTAATTATATTAACATATCATATATTATTTACCAGAGACATCTATTATCCTATAAATATGTATTTACTAAACACAAATTGTTTCCTCAATAATAGTAATTCTCTGGACAAACTGTAGATAGCATTCATTTTCTCATCTGAGGATCTCAGATTGTCTTTTGTATGAAGAGGCATATGAAGTCTGTTAAAATGATTTGAAACATGCTTATTACTGAGAATGCATGGTTCATTTTTCATTTGACTCAGCTGTTAAAAAAAACTCAACTTTTTTCTTCAAAAATGAACAAATATGTTTATGGTGTCATGAGATCATGGCCAAATCCTGAGACTTGCTCTTACCTTCTCTGAAAGGAAGGGAGAGATCAAGGGTGGCTTCTCTTCTGCATCAGACGTTTATTTGACCATGGTGCTTTTTCTTAGCACAGCGAGGTGACAGTTCCTCTGAGTTTTCCCTATGTCTAGTCATTGAGATTCAACTAATCGAGTCCCTTACAGGAAAAGTTAGCTAGTCAAAATTTGTTAAAAGAGACTGTGACTATACTGACTTGAGAATAATAGGTATATGTATCCTGTGATATTTGCATTGCCTTCTTTCTATCCCACCCTTTTGCTTTTTCCTTCCACAGATTTTGTCACTGATGAGATACCTCTAAAATATAACAATGTTATATTTTGTTAATTTAGGTGTTACAAGTCATTAATAACATCAGTGATTATATATTTCTATATCCTGGAAAGACATACCTATTATTTTCATTATTATAATTATCACCATTATTTCTTATGTTAGGAAATAGCCCAATTACCAGATGGTCATGAGGCCACAAGAAAACAACATAACATACTTTAAAAAATTTTCTCTTTAGTCATACTGCTGGATGAATACTTGATATACATTTGGGCCTAAGAGTGACAGCAGCAATTTAACAAATAAATAAAATTATCTTATTTCCAAATAAGTTTCAGTAAACATCGTCATGATCAAAATACTCCAGACTACATAAATATTATTTTTTCTGGCTTCTGAATGTTTCAGCAAATACCATTTTTTCTGAATTCTAATGAGGTGTGAGAACTGCATCAAATGAGGTTTTAAAAACTTCCATGACCCTGACCTATCTAAATTGGAATTCTGAAATTTCTCCTCTAGGTCTTTGGGTGAAATCCTTGACAGCAACAAAGAACTGGGGAGTTTGGGTATTGTATAAGGCATTTAAAAATCACCTGGAATGTCTCATGGAAAGAACACTGAATAAGCTATGACACACAGGCCTGCCAGAAGTCTCAGTCTTGGTTTGAGATTAAAATTACACACAATAGAAAACTGAATAGATTGTTGGAGAAAATATCCAATTTTAGATGGAAAACGACTGATTTTAATCTTTATCAGAATTGTTCACTTGCCTAGACCGAAATTTTTCAAGTAAACTGCAAGTTACTATGACACTCTTTGAAAGTAAGGTTCCCTTTTCCTCACACCAGTGGTACACTGATGCCATTTAGCTAACTCTGCAGAGTTCCTCCAGAGGACAGCGCTCTTCCAAGGGCTCTTAGGATATTTTCAGTATCACATGACGAGATACACAGGAATACCTGGAAGACAAGAGAAAAGTAGAAAACTTTAAAATGGAGACAGGAGCTTTCAAGAATAGTTTTAATGAAAAAGAAAGGTATGTTATAAAAATTTGGGGTTCAGGTGTCTGTCTGCACAGAGATGTGAGCTGGCAGCTGCCCACACTGTAGGCTGATCGGATGTGAGCCACCTCTGACTGGCACCTCAGCTTTGGAAATGGTGCTTTTTATCTCAGACCAAGTTTGTGCCCATCCAGTTCAGAGTGCAGGCAGATTAAGCTCTTGTCCATCTGCAATGGAGCATTGAGCTAGAAAAATGGAGAGAATATGGCTGCAAAGAAGGTGAGAAGAGGACAATGGCAATGACTTTGAGTTTGCTGTCGATATACCTGACAGATTACTTACTGAATAGTATCACTTTTATTAAATAATCTTTCTGGGTAAGGTTGCCAAAGCAACATTCTGATGGGATATATTGGGAGCTGGATTGGGCCCATAATCTCTTAAAAAAATAAGGAGAGGTTTTGTGCATATCACACCTGAAGATATCATTCAAAGTGATTATAAAAATTAGCATTTTGAAAACAAAACTCAAAAAACAACACAAGAAATTAAGCTACTCCTTACAATAGTGTGCTTATTTGTTGATGTGTTTATTCAGTTGTTAATTATATCTGTCTCCCAGGAGCAGGCCCATTGAGATAGTTATCTTCTTCAAGACATCCTAAGGCTAACAAGACACAAGGCACTCATTTTTCCATCAGAGCATTCATCAGTATATTTTCTTAACAAAATGAAAAGACACATTTCCTGGAGCATTATGAACCTCCAGGGGCTAAAGAAATCCTTGTAGAAGAATAACCAAAGCAAAATTATACATCAAATATCATGATCACTCTTTGTGCAGTAACCTTAATGCCAAAATAATATTAGTTCTGGTTTATATGTATTGTTAGATTGTGCAACACCGTCTGAAATAGATGGAGCCAGCAAATCACAGAGACATAATGGGTAAAAGACATTCCCCTGGCTTTAATGAATCCCACCACAGCCTTCAGAAAAGTTCACAGTATTGAGTTATTTTATCATTATTATTTACACAGCTAATGAAAACTTGTACACTGCTGAAGTTTGAGTTAGAAGGAAAGCAGATCCTGCCAACACCTGGGGGTATTCCACATATATGTTTCTTCGTGATCTTCGATAACGCAGCTTTTTAGACTCCAGGAGAGCTTTTAAGTAAGGAGTAAATTTAAGTAAGGAGTAAATTTAAGTAAGGAGTAAATCCTAAGCCATCCCTTGGGTTTTCCATATTCTCAGAGTGTTCTCATCCCTTTCCTAGCCATGCTCCAATATCATGGGTGCAGAGTACAGCTGCTGTTGGAGGAGACTCTACTGCCTTTCTAGGAGGAAATTTCATTTTTTTCATTGTTATTCTCCATTGACTATTTCTAGCTAGTATAAACAAATAAATTTGTCTTCATGAACTGGAGAAAGCAACCATATAGGTAAAGGATTCTTAGTGTTATATTCTTTATTCTTTTGCATTCCTGCAACTTACCTGTTTCAATTATGTTTTCTGGATGTAAATGAAATCACATTTTCCTACTTGATACCTTAAAATATTACTTATGCTGCTACCAAACCTTTATATTGTAAAAATAAATGAGACAGCCTACATGAACTGTATTCTCACTTCCTTACTTTGTGGGTTGTATGGTAACTCAGGCCAATACCATATCCTCAGCTCATTTAAATAGATTTGGCCTTGTTGACTTTACTCTAGGGCATCTGGGCATGTGGCTGCTATGCCTGTGTCCTTCAACAACTCCTCCAATGGGATGAATTTTAAATTTAATGAAGGACATTCCTTTTCTAAGACTCAGATCAACAGATACGACAGAAAAAACGAAAACTGATCTTTTCATTGATCAGTAATTGATATTTATTTTGTTTAAACGATATCCTGATAAAAGTCAATTGCAGTTACACTGTTTGTCATCTACTTAATTTTCTTTTATTAATTTTGCTGAGATTATTCCTGAAGGATTGGGTATTTAGACACTGGTGATATTTTTCCTTTTCTGTCACAGAAAATCTATAGGCTTTATTTACCCCCTTTAAAATAAATTTTGTACAAATAAATTTGCTGTAAACAGTATTACATAGCAAAATATAAGGGGTTTTTATTCCATGAAAAATTCCCATTTATGCCATATTTTTCTAAAATATTAAACAAAACTGTAATTTCTCACTAATTGATGGAATTTATCTATTTTATCTTTTCTTAACAAAAGGTAGTTTGCTTTGTGAAAGAAAATTATAAAAAGATAGGAGTCTAAACTGCATTTTCAGATCCTTATGTAAAGTACTCGCTTTCTAGTTCCCTAAAACTGAGGGCAGAGGACTTTCTGAGGGCAGAAATAAGAACACAAATTAACACTGTTTTTTTTTACCCTACAGTCTTTTGTAAGGAGACACTACTCTTATAGAGACTCTGTTTTCATTGTGTATTTATGGTAACAGATTGGTTGCTTTTGCACTTCTCACACCATTGTAACAGTCATCTTTTTTAAATCTAAGTGAAACACCACACTATTCTCAGTTTTTCTGTGAACATGCCAATGCATTAGTGCAGCAGCAGCATACCAATCCAGCTGGTGATATGAACTCATACAAAAAGAAGACTTCCATGCAAACCAATAGCTGTTGGGTGATGACCCAGCATGATTACACCAGCCTTGGCAAGGGCACCCAGTATCAGCATCTTAGAATCCAAATTTAGTGTTAAAAAATGCCCAACATTTTGGCCTATGTATGACATTAAATGTCTACCATTTCAGAGGAAGAAATGAAAATCCCTGTCAGTTCTACATCTGCTCCAACATCCCTCATTCACTAATTCCTTATATTATTCTGACATTAAGCTACAACATGCCTTGTATAAAATTTTCATTCCAAAAATCCCAAACAGTCCATGTGCTAGAAGAGGCTGTTTTTCCCAAACACATTACTCTGCTAACTCTAAAGCTAAGGGATCCGTCCTGACCCAAAGGCCATTGAAATCAAGGTCACAAATCTCACTGAGTGCAAGGGATACTGTGCAAAGCTTTCCTAGGCAGTGTCTCTTAAATGTTACTGGCTCATTTACCATCTTTGGAGAAAAATGTGATGATGAATGAGGCATCAAGGTGATGTGCCAGCCCTGTTATAAATGTATCTGTAAAGTCATGAGAGCGGTTGCTAGATGATCCATTTTCAGCACTAAGAGCCAGTTCAGACAAAGAAAAGCAAAAGAGGTCCCTCATCTTTCAGACCAAAGACCAGGGAGGGGGATGAAACTCTAATTTTTTGAAATTCTATAAATCATGGCAAGGTTAGTTTTTCTATTTATACATTAATGCATTAGCATTACACACTGGGTACAATTCTGTTAATTACACAGAGACCTCTGAAGACAAAGTTCTGGTTTAAAGTTCTAGCACTGGGGGCTTTACCAAAATATTATCAATTTTTCCTGCAACATCAAACGATATTATCATCTGCCAACTTTCTTTTGCCAAGAAAAAAATTCATTTCAGTTGTATTTCTCATATGTCACTTTTCATTATACCTGTTATATAAGTAGGGAAGTAGCATAAAAATCCCCAGAAACTAAACTAACGATAAAAAGAAAGAAATGAAATTGTGAACAACATTTTAAGATTCTGCCTTAAAAAGAATCCCAAAGCTATTTTTTTTATTTCTTTTTTTTTTTCTTCTAGGTAAAATCTTTTTTTTTTTTTTTTCGTTTTTGGCTTTTTTAAAATGAACATTTTAAACTCCAAAATTTTTGCCCAGCTCTGCTAGAATGGGAGCAGGGTGGCAGAGAAGGTTATCCCCCAGCATGACCATTGAAAAAGGACCGCTGCTGAAAAAAAAGGAAAAAGTCCTAAAAATTATTAAGCAAATCAGAACCAAATACTACATCAAAGAATAAATGCCATCTTTCCATCCTGACCCTGAAATAATTTTTCCTTCCCTCCTTCTCAGGATTTATCTAACTAAAATGGGGAGAAGAAGAAAGTTTGGAAATGCAGGTTTTTGGTTTTGTTTTTTTTTTTTTTTCCCCCAATCACAAAATCGAGTTGTTTGATGAGGAAGAAAGCCTCACTACTTTGGATGTAAATGCTCCTTTCCTTTGTATTCAACTTGCTGAACTGAATTATGCAGCTTAGTGAAATACTGACAAATGCTTTTACCAAAAATCTACTTCAGTGAATATGTCAGGAGCGAACGGGTTACAAAGTATTTGTTTCAAGGCACCGGGGAGCAGCATCTCAACTGCTTTGCACAGCCAAATGTTATACAGAGGTTTAACAATCTAAAATTCTGTCTGATTTTTTTCTTAACCACTGTTATCTCTTTACAAGTTCGAAAGCCACTTTCCTAAGACACTGAAGTCCAGATTCCACTACGAATCCCGGAGACTGCTGTGTTGGTGATGCCAACTGATACATGAGAACTTTAAAGTCACCACCCCATTTTTACTTATTCTTTTGCGATACCCTTTGCAGCCTGAAGATGACCTCACCTTTTTTTTTCCTGTGCCATCTGGTAGCCCCATCTACAACTAAACTGTCATTTCAACCTAGGGCAGACCCTTCCACAGCACTGGTTCATGGGATGCATTCTGTCACCTTTGTTCTGTATCAAAGTACGCACTGTCCTCAGTTTCTTTTGGAAGAAAACTAGGTGGCAAATGAGAACAAGCCTGCCTAAAGGAGCAGGTGATTGCCGAATCATGATTACTGAGCACAATGACCTTGCACTGAAGAAACCGTGCAAAAGCTCCTAGCAAACATTGGAAACTGGAGCAGGCTTCCTGGTTCTCTGTAGTACACTAGAGAAACAACCTAATGAGTGTCTTAGCACGTAAACCCAATTTTAGACTTGGTCATACTAACACATGAAAACATTGTATGTTCCCTGACGTTAAACAGGAGAAGCAGACTTGTCTGAAAAAAAGAGCAAGTAGGCCTTGTCGGAAAGCCCTAATGATGGTTCACTGAAACCAAAATCTTGCAGAAAATGTAATCAATTTCAATGCCAGTAGTTGGAATTAAATCACCAATGGAAAACATTTTTGAATCAGAAAGTCCTGCACACCAACATTTTGAAAATAAGCTTTTTTGCTTGATTTCTTTTTTTTCATTTTTTTGTTGTTGTGGTTAGCTTTGAGATATTTTTTTATTTTCAGAATTAATGTGCCAAAAATAATGAAAGCACTAAAACAAAGAACACAGTTTGACTAACCTTAAATGATTCACATCTAATGTTTGTAATCAGATTTTTTTTTAATTAAAAAAAATGCTTTTTACTCTGATTCAGGGAAGTTTATTTCAAAGTCTCAACATTTTTTTAATTAAGCAAATTTCTGTTTTACATTCACCTGTACAAAAAAATCTAACCCCTTCTTTGGTAGTTATTTTTTCCAACACCTAAATCGGGAAGAAAGCAGAATTATTTTAAATGTGCTTAAATCAGAGAGTCTGTAGAAAGTTTAAGAAATGTCACACATAATTCTTCTCCTTTCAGAGAAAACTCTTTTCAAAATATTGAAGCTAAAAATCAATCATGAGATTAAACACATGCTAAAGAAAGAAAGGATATAAACAGCTAATGGGTTGAAACTGGAAAGAAATAGTGCACAAAGTTCACACAAATAAAAACAAAACAAAAAAATCCCAAACAATGATTAAATATAAACTCATGCATCTATGGAACTGAGGAAAATCAAGCCGACCATTGCTGAATTTCTTTGAGTATTAAATAGTGTGTAATTATGAAAGAAACAAATAGATGAGGAAATTGCATTTTAATGCCTTTCTGTGTTAATAAATAATAGATATGACAGTCAGAGTAACTATAGAGCTCCGACACATGGGAAAATGAAAGGCGATGACAGGAATGAAGCTGTGATGCCCTCACTATTAGCAGTGATTGTGCATATTAACATGAGTATGTGGGAAAGCTATACATTCTTTTTCTTTCAGCAGTGCACTTTAAAAAAAAATGAGTCTGATTAGTGATTTTGTTTTACAGTCAAGTGCAATAAAAAATATTGAAAATGCTTCCTGATTTTTCTCCCCTAATAAGAGAAGCCTTATATATTTACAGCAGTGAAAACGCAAGATTCCAGGAGCTCATAGGTTGAAGGGAGCTCTTCCTAGTGCCTAAGTATGGGCACCTAACTTTGGCACTTACTTACATTACTGTGACAGGCTTCCTAGATTCCCTGTGTAATTAATGGAGATAGACAGGCTCCTCCAGAGGGTAATTCAGAGCAAGAACCTAACCAAGGTGACCTGAATTGTTCTCCAAGGGAGCATCTCTCTCTCTGACTACAGAGGGAGTTCAGGTCATTTCCCAGCCAACTTCTCTGGATCATTAAGGTGCCTAAAGTTAAGATTCTTGGATACCTCCCCCTCCTCACCCTAGATGACCAGACACTGGGCTGTAGGACAGAGAGGAGCAGCATGCACCTGCCTGAGAACACATGAAAAAAAGCAAGAGGGCAAGGCTAGGGAAGGGATTGGAGAAAAACTTTCTGTGGGGAACCGAGTGAATTCCCAGACTAAATTCTGTTTTCTTTGGGTCTTATCTTCATCTAGGAAGAAACAAAATGGATACGTTAATTGAGGGCTGCCTTGAGATTCCTGTTGTCAGGGGGCAAGGGGAGAGGGACAGTGTGTTGGAAGTCGGATGCTCTACAGGGATGCCTGGGATTCCTGGGGATGGATGGTATCTGGCGGCCCAGCTGTGTGCTGCCAGCTTGCTGAAAGAGAGATTCCCACAAAAAATATTCCCTTGGTGCATTAAATAAAATCTATATCACAGACAAGGGTGTCAGGGACCACAGAATCTATTTGTTGTGTACCCATTTAAAACACACGTGTTTCTCACACTTGTAACTAAGAGCGACGGCATTGCATTTGGTAAACAAGCTTAGACTAGATGCATTCTCCGAAGCTGTTTACAATTTGTCCCTGTAACTATTGTAGCACCATGTTTAACTTAAGGCATCTTTAAATGCAAGTGAAGACATCCTAAAAGGACCTGGGGCTTTTCTTCCCTGGGAAGTATTTAAAATTTACTTGCCAAGTGCTGCAATCAGCATTTGCTTTGCTCGTATATTGCTATGAAACACAAGGATAAACCAGCTCTGGCAGGGATGATGGAGCATTCTCTAGAGAAGGCATAAAATAGAAAAATCTGCTCAAATTTTGCCCACCGTTCCCTTTCAGTTCAATTGCAGAAGCTCCCTAGAGGACTGTAGGCCAATTCTATACCGCTACTTCAGCAGCAGTGCCAAGTTCAGATCCAGGTTTGCCAGCTAAGCAGCTTGAGACAGTTGCATCTGCACTGCCTTAGCCCATCTCTGGCTCTCATTAGCTGTGCCCCCTCTGTGATTCAGTTGGAGCAACCTGACGTCTCCAGATATCCTACAGTCCATGTCCTCTACCTGTCTGACAGGCTCTCCTAGTAGATATATGTTCCAATCTGACTTGTCCCAGGAGCCTTGCCTGCCTCAGCCTATTAGCATCCACACAAAATATGCTGCTCAGGAAGCCTGATATCTGCAGAAATGTGGAGCAGGTTTGTGACGGTTGTTTTAGAGCACATGGTTTCTTCTGTGCTCAGGCCTGACATATCAGGAGTTGGAGATCCCTTGGCTCTTTGTTTTTGCCATCAAGAACGACTGTAATGTCCCTGGGTGGGAGACATCCTACTTAAACCAGTGACAAGCCTTTAGGAAATCGCCCTATATGACCAGATTGTAGCAAGCATCTTCTCTTAGCAGTGAGAAGGGGCTGGCCCTTGCAGTCTGATCTAGCTTCCACCACCAGCAAGGCACCAGCTTAGCTAGAGGAAAGCCACCGTCAATGTCACAGTAACAGAATGAGGCCATCATTCATGTGCTCTTCCTATACAGAGAACATCAAACGTATTGTCATTTGTTCAGTGAGTTTGGCCAGGGGGTTGCTGCGTCTCTGACAGAGCTTGGAGAAGGGAAGAGCGTGCTGAAGTGATTGTAAGGGATCCTGACCATCTGGCAGCTTTGTGGGCCTTCACTAGAAATCTCTCACTAACAGAGTCACTGAAATCTCCTGATCTCTGTTCTTGATCCATGGAAAAAGTCTGGCTTGAAGGCTCCTAAGGACACAGGCTTTTGAATACCATCTTCAGAACAGTATCCCAGCATGGATTTTCTATCCATCCCTCCTGCGCCATCCTTGGGGCACAAAGTAGATGCTATGTTCATGACCTGACTCTGAAGCTCTAGCGCTCAGCTGTTTCTCTCATCCCTAATGGCATCTCTTGGGGACCAAGGTCTTCCTTGCTGCCTCATCAAATAAAGACAGCTGGAACACATCTGGGGGATGATAGGTCTGGCTGTTAAAGTAGGTCAGCCTGAGTTTCTAACTCTTGAACACCTGTGTTCAAGAACTTGACCATGTCCTGGAAGATGCTTCTTTCTTACCCTCAAAATTTTTAATGAGAACTGTGGTGTTTTGGTGTCCAGTGCAGCTGTCCAGCTCCTATAAAACTAGATTGGTCCCTGAAAAATGAAAGTTCTGGCCCCTAAAGGTGGCAGATGTTGAGGTAGTGGAGCAGTAGAGGAGGAGATCCAAGGACAATGGCATTTAGTAGGACTGCGTGGCTTCAGGGGTGTCTTTGGAGGAGAAACAAGCTAGTATGGTATCAGTCACCTTTTTAGTACTGATGAGGAGAAGACTCTGAATCAAGAGGACCTGCCAAGGGAACCAGCTTCCTCACTCCAGAGTGAAAGGATAACACAACACATGACCTCATAACTAAGCTAATGTGATTACATAGCTATGCAAATATGTGTCCTTCCTGGCTGCCACCCCAAGAGGCCTGCTTGCAACTTCAGTTTTGAAATGTCAGAAAAAACCACCCTTCCACTGTGACTGTCTATTGACTAAGGTAATAAATTTTTTGGATGTCACATCTTTAGCTTACCTTCACTCTCTTAAAACATAAACCCTTCATAGCAAAGAACTGCCTACCTTTTATATCTTCTTCCCCCTGCACTTTTCCCACTGCAGGTAAGAGAGAAACAATATAGATAATTGTGGTGGTTTAACCTTCGCAAACAGTCAAATGCTCATCCAGCTGCTCACTCACTCATTTCTCAGTGGGGTAGGGGGAGAAAAAAAGGATAACAATGCTCATGGGTTGAGAAAAAGACAGGAATATCATTTAGCCATTACCATCATGGGCAAAACAGAATAAACTTCTGGAAAAATAATTTAATTTATTGCCAATTTAAATTGGGTCCATTGTGGAGCCAGCTGGAACTGGCTGTGTCTGCTACAGGACAGCCCCTAACCTCTTCCCTCACAGGTCATCCCTGCAGCCCCTCTGGTACCAAAGCCTTGCCACATAAACCCCACACAGTAATAATACTAAAATAACACTGCAACTTGCATATGAAGTTGAATGCATTCAGGTCTGATATTCCTACCTAGCTGCACCTACTTTAGGGTTTTGATTTGGGTCATCTGCTGATCTGAGAAAATCTCCATCTGGTCTGCATGCTATCCTTTGGTTTGCATCACAGGGTGGTATCAGAGCACATGAGCTGGAATCCTTTTGCATGAGACTGCACTGGAATACGGCCTTTAGCAGCAAAACAAATACGCTCCAGATGCAAGTGGGCATCAGTCTATGCAAACAGTCCAGAGCTGGTCTAAAGGAAAAATGTCCTGAAAGATGTATAGTGCAGATCCCCAGCACCAGCTCTCTTGCCCTGCACATCTGCTCTTACTGGCCTACGCTACTTGACACTATAGGTAGAGCCTACATTGTGTGCTACATGTATTATTATTATTATTATTAAATGTATTTATAACTAATCTTTTGGCTTTAGCTTTTTCATTATCACCATATTTTCAGACTGTTATTTCCATCTCTCACCTATATAGACAGAACAGCCTCTATGAGTTTACTCAAAAGTCATGTTGCACGAAATTTAAACAGGTCGCTTCCCTGTTCTTTGTTTATAATACATGTCATTGTCACACCTGTGTCCACCAGGCATATGCATTGGAGTTTAGGAAATGGACATAGTAGGGAATCTATAATACAGCTTAAATGATGCTTTCTAGTCCATACTGTAGCAGAGAGACAGACACTGCTGAGGAAGGAAATTTCCTTCTGCACTAGAAATGCACTAGAAATCCCTATACATCTTTCCCTAAAACTATAGCATAGTGTAACATTTAGGGAGTGATGGATCAATATTCTCATTATGCTCCACGTGTCTGCACAGGAGACATCCACAATCCATGGAAGAGACTAAATTAGTTTGCTAGGTAAATGAGTGTTTATAATACAATAGCACCTGGAGGTCTCAATTAATTATCTCTATTGTGTTAGGCACTGTATGAACTCACTGTAAAACACAGTTCTTATCCTAAATACCTTAAAGCAAGATTCTGAAGCATCTTTTCTGTTGTCTTAATTTCTCTTCCACTCAAGCTGGAAGGCAAAAAAATAAGCTAAAAATAAAATCTGAAAATCTGCCATTGTACCTCCTCTAATAAAAAAACAAACAAACAAAGGAAAAACGATCAAAAATTGTCAGAAACCCTTGTGTCTTGTCTCCCAGTACTAATACTGTAGCCATCAACTCAGAGTAGGGCATTACACAATAAGGAAAGTGGTTTGTATACTTTGTCAGCAGAGATTTCCTGAGAAGGTTTTTCAAAGGTTTTTTTTCATTTGATACAGTCTTTAGCTTTCCTGGATAAAAAGAAATTTACATTACAGAAGCATTTTAGTGAATTGCAAGGATACTTCATCACTGGAAGAGACAGTTTAGCAATGTCCAAAAGGGATGGGAACTAGATGTGAGATGTAGAAATGATCTTAATACTCTGTTTTGTATAGTGATAGGTTTTGTTCAAGAGATACCTAAAACCCCTGAAAGCACTGCTAGTGCTCCTGTCAGTGAAACAACTAAACCAACTGAAAACAAGCCAAGTTGCCTATAGGACAGAAAATAAATGTGAAGTACATGAATGCATAATGAAATATATGGCAAGAACTACCTGGCTATCTAAAGATGAAGAAAGAAAAAGTATCCACAGGTGTAGATGCCGACAAATCTAGTCAAAACGAATTCAAATCATTGTTGTCTGTAATGGACTCACCACTAGCCTCAAATTAAGCCTTTTATTGTCCCAGTTTCTATTTCACATTTACATGCATTTATAAAACCTGGTATCTTCTGACACTTTCCCCACAGTAAACCAGTAACCTGCTCTGCCCGTAGTCCCTGCTGTAAGCTTCCCTCCCCTGCCAGGGGTTTGGTAATCTTGTGCTCCCAGAGAGGGCAGAAGCCTTTCAGGAGCAGCGTAATGGGAAGATGGGTCACTTCAGCATGGCTCCTGGTGGCCGCTGATGCCACCAGGAAATCTTGGGAGTGCTGAGCAGTTTTCCAGTTCTCAGTGTATGGGATTTTCTTCACAGCCAATGGATTTTCTCTGTGTGGTGATTCCGAGGCTGGAGACAGAAAAAGGATTTGACCTTTTCTTTGACCAAGGGATTGATCACCTTTGTTGATGCAAGAGAAGCTTTTCACATTTTAAGGCATTTTAATTTTAATCAAAAGGAAAAGAAGGGGAAAATGGCCATCTGTGTCTACTACATTGCGCAGAACCTCATTTTCAGAGAGGCCTCTTAAAGAGCTCACTCTTCCCATCAGAAATTTGACTCCAAGGTTAAAAGATATTCTATTTTTTTAAAGGTCTTTGATTTCTTACTAAGGCTGGCAGCCTTTCTTGGCCTATCTTTTTGAGCAGTATAGCTCTTCATGGCTTAGTCTCCAGCTCTGAAGTATCCCAGTTAGACCTAAAAGTTAGGCAAAAAGTAAAAGGAATACTGCTCCTCCCTTTGCAGAAACCCTTTCTTTAAGATCCTCTGCTAAGAATATAAATACACTTGGATTTCCTGATAATTAAGGCTTTTTATTTTTTTTACAAATGGGCTACAACACATCTCTGTCTGCTCCCTTTCCTCTTACAGCAAACATTTTACTTTTTCTGAAGTCAAAATAAAAACCAGGGAGAGTTGGACCACAACCTCGAAGACAGGGACTATAATTTCCCACAAATATAGATGGTTTATGTCTAGACCTCTATCAAGAATGTACATTTCAAAGCAGAGACTTTGTGAGCTTAAGTGCAAAGATGGAGGCCCAAGCTAGTAAGTCTTTCTCACGCAGAAGGAAAAAAAAAAAAAACCAAAGCTGAAAATCATGTAGATTTCTTTGGTCATTATGTAGAATGTTTACAGGAGATATGAATATGAGAATAGGAGAAGAGCCATTAATACAATCCATACACGAATTACTCCCCAAGCTAACTCAATATAATACAGCTGATTTCAGCAGAGTTATGCTGGGTTATGATAGCTGCAGAGTCCGCCCTGCAGGTTGGTTTACCAACTCAGTGCAAATGATAACCTTATCAGAAATATAATAATGCATTTATAGAGATATAATAATAGTTTAGAGACATGGTCCTTCCCTCCTCCAGTAAGGGAAATGCATGTCCTGAGAGCTTTCTGAAGGAAGGATATTGCAGGGAGGGCAGCAGAACCCATGTGATGGAAAGCAGTGAGACAGCACTGGCATTAACATTTTACGTTAGCTTACAGTAGCAAAACAATTGTCAGTCAGTGTCTAAAGGCTCAGGCAGACTGCTCAGAATTGTACTTTTATATAATCCATTGTATTTGTGAGATAGCAAGTGTCCGAAAACTTTGCTATTTTGGGGGTAAGTGGAAACGAAATGATGGACAAATGAGACACTAGGACAGCACAGATATGGTATATTAAAGCTTTATTTTGACGTATTTATTCATCTTCTATCTTTGGCATATTACTGGAAACAAGCAACACAGTGACACGTATCATGGTATCATAGCGGCACAGGAGCAGAGTGTTCACTGCAGGTTGCATATTGAAGACTGGGGAAAGGGAGAAGAACAAATGTGCATCTCTCACACAACTGACAGAGCAGAAACGCAGATCTTAGCCAAAACTTGAAGGCAAGACCAAGTAGGTCAGTCAATATAGTGTAATCTGAGCACAGCATATACTGATGTCCTCTGGATTCTTCAGAGGTGGCAGATGTCATTTGTCTAGGTCAAGCAAATACCACTAGGGCAACAACAAAGGGCTCAGATGGAAAAAAGCCAAAATTTAGTTATGTTTTATTGCTTATGCACTATTTCTTTGTTTTACAACTTTTCTTCTGTACCTTAGTATTCCTTCATGTTTTCCTTTGTGTACCATAACAAATAGCCCATGTACTTCAAAATGCTTACATTTCCTTATCTGTGTGGTTTATTTTGTGATCAGAAGTGAAGAGGAAGCATTAAAGTATCACTGCTGCATGCAATCTTTCAATAATAAAAAATGATAAATTAGAAAAAAAGGCAAAATCACTGTTTCAGATTTAAAAAAAATCAGAAATACAAAACCACTGAGGCTGGAAGAATCTACATTAAGCTCATGGCTATCTATATTCTGTAAGACATCATCTTTACTCCGAAATCAAGTAATCAGTGGTGCCTGTTACAGCACTGCTACTCCCATGTTGTTGTAAATAATGTTCTCTTACTAAAAAATCCTTCCCCATCCCCTATAAGTCACCTGCACATCCTCAAAAAGGGATGAGAATGCATTCTATGACATTGCTGTATGGAATTTAGAACCTCTTATTGGTGAAATGCATGATCTATGATGCTTGCAGCTATGATAGAGAATAGAATCTGTATGACTAATAGGGAAAATGAACTAAAGGCTACTACAAACTTATTGCAAATAAGTTGCAACATACTGTTGTTCATCTTGTTTTGAAAACTTGAGCAGGGTTTCTACAAAGGAAGTAGAATGCATAAAGGACAACTGATTGTTCAGTCCTGGCGGTTTCCATGAGGAAAAGAAACTTCAACATTTTGCACACACCTTTGGGATGTGTGTATCATTACCTAGGTTTGTCCAATCTAATACACAGGGCCTGATAAACATGTATAAGGTTTTTGGACCAATTACCCAGAAAAAGAAACCAAACCAAACCAAACCAAAACAGAGCTTCCTCCTTTCCCCCAAACCAACAGCAACAAGCAAGACAGATTTTTGGCAAAATAATCAAAGTGCCAAAAATGACAATAGATAATATTGACATTCTGGTAGTTTCAAAGATTTTATTTCAGATTTCAGTCTACACTAAATCTGTTTTGGCCATAGATTATAGGTTAGCTTTGGAAATATTTAAGCATTTGAATGAGTCTACCTGAATAACTACAAAGAAGAGGAATTACCAGGAGACCACATGCTTGAAAGTACTGTGCAGATGACCAGGCAGGCCTATCATGTAGATGACGAGTTAATTGCTACTTGTTGTATCATGTTATAGACTTTGATATAGACACATGTCACTTCTCCTGAGTGATATGGATCAATATATATACAAAATTAACGTCTCTTGAAACTTGTGTCATCAGCAGTGGCAACTCAAGAACATGTCAAAAGTTGCCTATCAGAATGGAAGGTTCCTGTATATGCCTCATACAGACGCAGCTAACAATTCAATGAAGGCATTCAAGAAGACCCAAAATGCTGGATTTTAACAAATGTATAGTAAATTGAATTCCATTTAGAAGAAGTTTCTAAAGATCCCGCTATCATCATTAATTTAACTTTTACTAATATTGTTAACTATTACTACAGTATTTTAGAGTACCCCATGAAGTGCTGGTGTATTGGTAGAAAGAAGTAGCTATGTATCAGGTAATACTACTGTTACCTGATGTGGCACTTGGAGTTAACAAAATGCCACCAAATGGCGTGGGACAAAAACATACAGGTGTGGTTTCGAAAGCTTTGGTTGCAGAACTCAAGATGGGCTATATACACACTTTTTCTCCATTAGAAGACATTGGTGAAGCTCAGAGATTGTTAGAAGCTTGGAAAACAGTTTTGTTTTGCTTTCTGTAGTTGTGAAGGCAGCAATCTCAATCCAATTCCGCTAGTGAAATTATTATAAAAATCCAACAACAACAAACTAAAAGACTTGGCTCTGCAAAGAAAATCATCCACTTTGTTAAAACTGAATCTCCAAATGTTCTGTGTCTATTGCTTCTCTATTTCTCTTACAGAGGGATGAATGAAGCACACAAGTACTGATGATTGGCTGGACTTGTTTGCAACAGCTGCAGGAGGAGTTGCCAAATCTGGTTTCATATAAGATAGCCTAAGTGCCTGATAAGCATTAAAATTCATTTCCATTCTTTAGCACACATAGAAGTACACTATTGCCATAGAAAATATGACTAAATCCTTAAATGCAGTATGCTTTTCTTGGTCAACTTCCTTCATCCTGTAGCAAGAGCTTAATCAATGAATGTCACCTCCTTCGTGGCTCACTTGACCTTACTGTCAGGTATTTTCCATGAACAATTGCCAACATTTTTTTCTTTCATAATATGCTGCTAGAATCCTTCAAAAGCTCAGTGGCAAATACATCTAAATGTGTACGGTAGTGGAATAATACCTTCTTTTGAAAACAATATTCTATAGAAATCCCTCTCAGAATTAAGACTGAAAAAAAAAAAAAGAAAACCCACCTCAAACTAAATGCTCAGCTAAGAGGAAGATTGTATCGCAGCTGTTATTTTCCTGTTTTATTCACTGTTGCTTTTCTCCCGTCAGCCGACTGCTCTTTCTTTAGCGTAGAAAAATCTACTTTGGAAAGATGGCCATTTCTGCCTTTGAAACTGAGGGCCAAACAACAGCACTTAACCCTTTGGCAGGAAGCCCATGAGCTGCTGTCTATTAAGACATAGGAGCCAGAGCTATTGTTCTTTGTTCTTGCTCTATAAAAAGAAAACGCAGGCTGTGTAACACTTTGCATGACGCAGCCTTCTCCCACCTAAGTGCCAATACAATCTGCTGGTCTTTTCCCACATGCTTCAGAGTACATTGTATTTTGGGGTCATTCAGAGCAAGCAAAGTTGTCAGGTGGTAAAGTTGCCTGAGAACCCTTTATGTCCTGTTCTGATCTTTCACCACGTTTTTCATTGTAGCAGCTGAACGCTTTCCACTGCTGTATGAAGAGAGAGGAGGAACATTTTTTTTTCTTCTATCCAGTGTATAGAGTATGCTGGATTTTTCTTTGAACATGATGTGTACACCTACATCCACCCACATGTATGATATCAGAGAAGATAAAATCAAGGAAATGTGCCTTGCACATAAAGCAGAAGATAAGCTGCAAGTCTTTATTCCTCACAGAAGGCCTTTGCAGTCCCCCGCAGAGGAAAAATCCCTACTGTATAATTTATTTTATTTTCTAGGGGAAAGAAATTTGTCATTGTGGTTGACTATCCCGGTTAACCGTTTTGGTGCCTTTGTTCTTCGGTTAGGCAATCTGAACATAGGGGTTTGAGTGTTTTGAATGAGTGAAGGGCTGGGGGTAACCTGGTGCTCTGTGGGATGCTCTCCTGGGAGGCGGAAGACAAAACCTCCATGTCTGACTTTCCAAGAAGAGCTACATGTTTCCCATGCTCTGGGCTTCCTGCCGGGGTATGCTGCAGTCATTCTGTTCTCCACTGCTACTTGCTCAAATGCCCTTAATTTAGAGGTAATTCCGCTTTGCCTGTTCCTCTATCACTAGCTCCCTGTATATTTCCATGAAAGTTGAACTGCTGTTGCTAGGGAGATAATCCATTCCCGCTGATTAATCACCCTCTGCCGTCATAAGTGACTTTAGAGCTAAACAGTTCACCTGGCCACCAGGTCTGATGTCACAAGTACTGGGGACCCACAGCGGAGCAAGTGGAAATCAAGCAAAAAAAAGTGCCCATAAAGTCAAGGAAATTCTTTCAAAATTATGGTGAATTCTTTGGGAAAATCAGTGTAGAAATGAACAAAATGGGATTTTTAAAAAATCTCTGAGTCATTTAGCAACTTTTTAAACTAAATCCAACCTTTACTGACATTTGAAAGCACTAAGGAAATGAATTCATTTTTTGGATGGGTAGAATCATTTCTATGGCACAAATTATTTTTTGGACTGATTTTCTATTAAGACACTCTCACAAAATGAATTTCTAGTTTTATTTTAAATTCTATTCAGTTTTGAATGAGTCACTCAGTGCCTACACATAAGGGAATCTTGCAGTCCAAATACTATTTAAGACTCGAAATGAAACTATGTTTTATGTCTGAATAGTGAACTATAATTACCTCTGTTTAGAACTGTCAAGAAAAAAAAAAAAGAAAAAGAAAAGGAAAAGCAAAGCAAAGCAAAGCAGCAGACTTTATTCATCCACACAGTAGATACTATTTACCCTTTATTTGGAAATGTACAGACTGACCCCCAAAACTAAACTGGAAATCCAGAGTTCAGAAATGTCAAGACAGCAGAAGGTGGAAGTGCATTCTTCTTCCCACAATTGGAATCATTCATGCTTTTATGAACTCATTAAATAATTTTAGCTGTAGGGTAAATGTCAAATGTCACTCTCTGTGTTGGACTGTATATCTGTATCTCTGTCTCATTCAGACAGACAGAACGAGGTGACCTGTAAACTAAGAAATTTTTTTTTCCAAACCAGACAACTTAATTTCAATAACCTGGCATGACAGCAATGTGTTTATACAGTGTAATGTTTTACAAGAATTCAAATGTGCATGGTGAGTAGAAGGTAAATAGAAATATGATATATCTCAGGGCATAACTATTGCTTTTAGCAAGAGTAAAGTATTAGTAAAGTATTTTCCTTTTACCTTTTTTTTGTAATTCTGGGAATTTTCAGTTCAAGTTCATTTTAGAAACTAAAAAATGTGTTTTTATTAATGTTGTTATTTGTAATCCCATCATAAATTTCTGCTCTCCTTGCTCTCCTAAGACAAAGGACAGCAGAATATAACCCTCACTGCAGAGATGTTGCTCTATTAAGCAGAAATATCACTTTGCTAGGTGAAGAACAGGATTCTTCATAGTACTGAGAATGTTGCCCTAAGATTTCTAGAATTCTCTATTTTATCCATCTTTTTGGTATTTTAGGAGAAGTTCACAGGGATCAGCATCTACCCAGCAGGTAAGAAGTTTAGGAGTTTAGCATGCGTGTCTTTGCTTTAAATCCATCTTACACTCCCTGGAAAGCAATATGTATATCACTTTTCTGTCTGTATTGATCTGATGTTAAACTCCATTGACAGCAATAGGAATAGCTACAGAAATATCTGTTCTTCTGCTTTATTTAGGTGCCCTTGCATTGACAGCTAGTCTTAGTCAGTCAAATGGGATAAGGAAAAATTTGATAGGGAAGACGCTTGTGACAATTGCTCCACAATGAGTTCGAAGCAAAACAGATGATACGTTTTCCCAGCAAAGCATGATGCCATGTTTTATGATAATCCGTTTTGCTACAGAATACAGTCAGTGAAAGGTTT
This sequence comes from Pandion haliaetus, assembly GCA_013401275.1. Taxonomy (NCBI): domain Eukaryota; kingdom Metazoa; phylum Chordata; class Aves; order Accipitriformes; family Pandionidae; genus Pandion; species Pandion haliaetus. Next base: position 20,340 of record VYZV01008164.1, on the reverse strand, counting down.
CTTTTTCACAAGGAACAGTATGAATAAAAAGTCTTAATTTTTTTAATCTCCTTCCACTGTAGCCACATAGACTGACAGAAGGAAGCATATTTGATGATTTTTTACAAAATAATAATTAAGAAAGAGGGAAAAGGTATCTGTATTTTTATGCCTAGTCTGAGAAAGCCAGTTATATAAAGTTAGCATTTAAAGGTTCAGTAAGTATATATGTGAGATATCAAGAACACATTTGCTGACAGGCAGACAGAGTTAGCAAAGATTACAGTATTTCTTCAGTGTGAGGAAAAACAAAATTGTAAAAGGAAAAGAGAACAATTAATTAAACATTAGAGGAGGAGGTATGACAAAGTTTAGGAGGTCTGTGTAGTGGTGACACGCTATAAACAAAAATGTGTTAATTCCCATTAAATACAAATGATAGAGCCTTATTGCCTGCCAGTAATTCTAGTCCTCTTAAGAAGACGCTGGAATTGTTTCTTAACCCTTTGACTTTATCTGCCACTTCAAAGTGCATGTATATAACAGGGTGGAAGAATAATCTTGCTTATTTCTCTATGTTTTGCCAGAACAGGACAAACATAAAGGAATTACTTGAAGGAACAGAAAGTAATGTCTGCCATGTAAGTCTTAAATGATTTTTTTTCTGATTACAGAGAAAAAAGGACTGAGAAAGACCGGCAGGGGAAGATGCAATCAAGTAATGTGTTTAATTTCTGTTTCCCCAGCTCAAATGACTGTGCCTTTTAAACACAGCTAAGAGGCTCATCAGTGTGACATTGGAATTCAGGGTAATGAATAAAGGTTTCCAGTGCTGTCCCCATGAATGACCTCCATTATCACCTTAGGCAAGTTCCCACCTCCCACCGTTTATCTGGCCAATTATTAAACCATACAGGCCAGGGACATCTCTCACTCTGTATGCCTACTATAAGGGGGCCCTGTCTCAGTGGCAGGCAATGTATCTTACTGGAATGCAAATGACAATCATTCAATAAAAAACAGTTGAAGAAGCAAAGGGAAAAACTTACCTGACATGACTTTGAACACATTCTTGTATGGTTGATTTGCAAAAAAAACCACTTTACATTTGCCCGTTGGCAAATTTGGATTGAATTTAACAGATAGTACCAGCCAATTATTGAAAAAGAAGAAACTATACTGAAATTTTCAGGTATTGGGAACACTACATTTACTGGGAAAACTGTCAGGGAAATTCATGTGTCACTCACAAGTCAAGGGGAAATTCATCCTTTTCACTAGATTGTCAATTCACAATGGATGCGGGAGGCCCCAGTTCCAATATATAAATTTCCAGAGTGAGTTTACAGCAACTTGAACCACAAACCCTAGTCTTGCACGAAGTAACAGGATGCTCCTTAAGGGTGTTATGGACAATGCTTGTGAATCTGTATATGTGCTCTTATTTAAAAAGGACAAAAATAAAATGAAAAGTTGTTTTCTTGGAAAAAAAATATTGTGTTGCTTATCAATTTTTCATTCAAAATTTGATGATTTTCAAATTGATAAGCTATCAATTTTTATTTGTTTATAGTTGTTGTTTTTCAACAGGGAAACTAGGAAATCCCCAAGAACAGAATGTTTTCCATTTTTTTCAAACACAAGAGAAATAAAAAAATTGACAGAAAGAATACTTGGCTTTGTGATCAATTTTAATTGCAGGTGAAAGACAGTTGGCTGATCTCTGCTCTTTTTATAGAAATCATATTGCCACATTTTTGTTTAACTTTGTAAAGTAGTGACAGTGACAATTTTGATTGACTTCACTTCCTGTTTTAAAATGGGCTGTGTTTAAAGTTTTCCCTTGATCATCCCAACTTATTCTACTTTGGTTCATAGCACGGAAAGATGTTGGAGCATGCAACAGGATTAATTTTGGATCAAATTGTACCTGACGATGTGCCTCTGGAGCTGTCACTTCTGCTGTCAGTCCCATCCACGGAATCAGACTAGAGCTAGTCCAAAGCTAAGCATCGAAGCACACATGGTATGGATGTGGTGTTCTTAGCACTGGCTGCTATCTGACCTTAGTAGGTAACATGAATCGTGCACCATAAACATAAGCATAGGTGATCATTACAAATAAATAACCCTAAATCATAAGATTTTAATATCCCTGACACAGTTAGGCATAACTGCAGGAAGGCTGCTGGAGAAAACTCTGAAACATGAGGACCTACTACCATATGTAGTGCAATAATGGTACAACTGCAATAATATACTTGGAGTATTGACTTCAACAAAACATTTGCAATCATAATACTAAATAATAAAGCAAAATAGACATTAAAATTACCGATACCTGCATGGATTTTAAAACTTTTTGTGAAATTTTCATAAATACAGATTGAAATGAAGACTGTAGTGACTTAGTCAGAGTGCCTATCACAGTTCTTTTCTATCTGCTAAATCTGGCAACAGTAGTTTATGCAAGAATTGCAGCTCTAGTTATTCACAGTCCTTTATGAAATCGTAATTTTGGGTTTGGAGTCACAACAGGAAGTATGAATAAAAATGTAGGAGCGTGTTCTACTACACGTAAGTAGGAGAACTTGGCTCTCTCATTCCATTCAAAAAGTTTAACCTACTGACACCGTGTTTGCTGGTCTAGAAGTGGAAACCTACCAAAGACAAAATACTAGCTTCCAATTCATTGCTTAAATATTAGAGACTGTAGGATAGGTGACAATCTGAAACTGAAAGTGAAAGTATACTCAAAACCCCAAGAAATTAATCAGCTGAGTGTCTTGAGGCTCCTCTTTCCATATATCAATGGATGAAAATAATCTTCCCTGTCTTCAGCTTTGTGAAT
>VYZV01008164.1:0-17448 GCA_013401275.1 Pandion haliaetus | reverse complement strand
ACCCTGTCATGACATATTTGTACTTCTCTAGCAGTGCAGAAATGCCATAAAGTTTTCCCCTTTTTCCAGTACAGTTTAGAAGTTTTGATGTTCCCCAATGCATGTACTTGAACCTTTCTAGTTCTTCCTTGTAAAATGTTTACCTTTGTAAAACCTTAAAAATTATGGACTTGCCTTCATAGTATGAGGGGGGGTCTGGGTTACACAGTCTATTACACCGTCTGGGACTTTGGCTCTCTCTCCTGTTCCCAGCCATGCATGTAAAAGAAGCAGGGAGCAAGGGACTCCGTAAAACATTACAGATTCTACCTGTTTGACAAAGCACCTGTTTGAAGGGGCACACGTAGCTAAAATAATGACTATCAGTGTATGACATCAAGCCAGGCTATGTTACAGGTACAGATCATTGTTAACCTTAAGAATCCTGCAACGTCACAGCAAAAGCTACATGAAATCACTTTGAATTTGCCTGTAATTATCTAAAGGGCACAGATGAGTACACAGAAGAATAACTACTTTTTTCAACATCTGGTAATTAAGTGGAGAAAAGCGATGATTTCTTGTGGGAAAATAATTTACCCATTAATCTTAACCACAGTAACCTAGTCACAGCATTTGGATCAAATTGCAGAAAGGATAAAAAACCCTGGCAGCATTTTATTTCACATACTGATATACAAACTGCATTTATTTTTCTGTATAATGTTCTTCATAGCCTCATGAGGACTTTAGTACAGGGAGAGAATAGGGTTAAAGACAGAACCCAATGCAAGGACATACGGTAAATGCATACTCACTTATACTGAGACTGGAAGAGGGGGAAAATGAACTGGAACTCACAATCTTATTAGAACCCAAATGTAAAATTTTACTCTTCTGCTGTTTTGGTTTTTTTTTTCCTCTGTTTTTTTTTCCCCCAGGGCAATACAAAATCATTTGTTTCAGCTATGCCCCACTTTTAACTTAGAAGTTAAATTCTTAGCCCTACAAAATTCTCATATGGTTTTATTCTTTTTATAAAAAGAAATGCTAGGGCATTAAATATAGTATATATGTGTATAGACTGGGTTTTACCACTATAACAGGCAGTTAGGTGGTAAAAGACTGAAATTAAGAGAGTTGAATCAGCATGAAGCTGGTATAATGTACAGGGAATCAGACTCATTCTGGATTCGTATTAATGCACAATATGAAAAAGAGAGACAAAAATAAAGGCTTGTTTATGGCTTGCTGATATAACCAGCACCTCCTACTACATATAACTTCATTTTAGCAAATGCAAATGATTTATTCAGATACAGTACCTACATCTTTCTAGCAAATTCTTTTACAGTAATTCCATTTCAATACAGACATCTGCTGAGAAATCATAAAGTATCAATTAAGCTTTCTCTATGTGTCATTCAACTGAAGTGTTTTCATCATGGACTTGACCATTGCCTAATTCAGGATCAATTTGTATGCAAACCAAACCAATTTTTAAGTATTTAGAATCAATCACTTGAATATTGAAAGCACCCCGTATTTGAAATATTGAAGTTACCCATTCAGGGAGCTCCATTTATGCCAAGCACTGAATAAGGCAGGAGTTTTGTGAAAAAATGCTGTATGATTATGTAATTAATTCCAATGCAGATGTACAAAGGGAGCACTGGTAATCTTCATTACAGCTTTTCCTTACTCTGAGCAGCTGGCTTTGAAATCTTACCTTTCATTTAGAAAAGCAGTGCTGCTAGATTAATACAATTGCCTAGGGTTATTCTTTTTTTTAACAAGCAAAATAATAACTGAAAATTCCAGTATGTGGATGCATATTGTCTCCCATATTGATCAGCAACACAATTTATCCTGGAACAAGTTAGAAAACTTATTTCTTTTATATTTTCTCTGCGCAGAAAATGTCCACTTTTTCATTAGAGCCCCTGATGGATTTTTTTTTCCCCCAAGGCAAACGGACATCTCCTGTGACCCTTTTTATTTTCTAGGTGAAATGCACAGGCCTCTGCCACTTGAGCTTGCAGTACTTGCAAGTCATCCCTTGGCTATGCTTCCCTATGGACGAGCGAGTGGAAAGAGAGTTAATACAGCTCTCTGCTAGACCACCGTGTGGTCCCTCAGCTCTTGCTCACACCCACACGTTTCCTAGGTAAATCAGACCGACAGCGGTGCTCCCAGCCTCTGCACATCAGCCTGACCCAGCCTAGAAGCCAAGTCGCCCTAAGTACGGTGTTATCCTAAAGGGAATATATCCTGTGACTTTACAGCTTCTGCATTAAACCTGGCTTCACATAAAAGCACTGACAACATACAGCTGCCTGCACTTGTTTCTACGTGTAGGCATACGTGATTCCTATACTTTGCTATATGCTATGCAAATTACACCTTGCTAATGCATTTCACAGCAGTTTGTGACAGTAGAGGAAAACTGATCCAAGCATTTGCTCTAATGTTCAGATAAGGAAAATGCTGTATAATTATAAAGTCCTCTATTATTCTGCACAACCCCTTTTTGATTTCTTTTCCTTTTCCTTCACAGCTGAAGTCCTGTCATGTTCTCCTCCTTCTCCTGTGTAACCCCAGATCATGCCTTCTCAGACCTGACTTTGTCTCTCCATTGCCATTCCCTTCATCCGCCTCCTCTCTTTTCTCCTAACAAATGCCCAAGTGTGACCTTCAGAAGCTTATGACTTTGATCTTCTGGAGCAGAGTTTCACAGGAATTTTTCTTTCCCATATAAAGCTTTCCATCTAGTAAGACAGGTGCCGAGTGCCAAGAGGATACTACGCACCGAAGTCAAACATCTGTGGCTGGCTTGCAGGGCTGACTCATCCCGTCCTTGCAACCTCCCTCTCACTCAGGTGTCCATGTCCCAGACAGAGTTTTCAGAGGAACCACCAGCACTTCTGCTGGAAAGCGAACAAAGACGTATAGATGCAATTTACTGGCAGCGCTGGAAAGATCCCAAGTTGTTTCTTCCACTTTTCCTTTCTTTTGGTAACATTTATGCTCCGCTCCCTTCCCCTGAGCAGTGTGAGATGGTGGGGTGTTGCAGGAGACTCCTGCAAAATAGACAGGACAACAGTCAGTGGAAGTTTTCCTGGTTGGTCTGGCTGCTAATCTCCTGCTAATCCTCTGCTCTGACCAGGGCTAAGCGGAGAAAGACAGAGCCATGAGTAATTTTCATGCCTGATACATGAAGCATAAAATTAAACACTTTCTCAGCAATGTGTTCAACGATGTTCCTACTGGTAAGGAGCTGCTTATGTTCCATGAAACTTAAGCTTGTGTTTAGCTGAAAGGACAGGCATTTTATAGGAATGCCATTTGAACCGGAATAAATTTCTGGGTAACTTAGTATAACATTTCACATTTTGAAACATATTAATATTCTACCAAGTGGCTTTTAGCAGGATTTGCAAAGCTAGGCTGCGAGTGCTTCCTGTCAAGCTGCCACACAAAGAAAGACTGGCCCTCTTCCCATTGAGAACCGCCCCTCCGAGACATGGCTTTTGGATGAGAAGCAAACATTTTTCTGCTCCTCACATTCTGAATCTCATCAAAATAAACAGAAATTATCACAGAGAATTGGAATGTTTCCCACCTCATACCTACGTTCTCACTACATCAGACCGCAGTCTGGTTATGAAAATCACGTTCAGGGATGAAGAGGTGCTACGGCTTCCATTGCATTTCCACGCAGACTGCTTGTTGGGATGATGGGTGGGTGCAGAGCTGCTGCTCTCTTGGCAGCAAGTAGCTGCGGTGAGCTGGAGAGCAGCTTGCCCCCAGGCTGACACTTTGGGAGAGCCAACTTTCTGGGTGACCATGCCCCATGTTCCTGAAGCAGGTCAGCAACATGTTGGGTTTGAGACCGAAGCACGCTGTCGAAGTTTATATTCTCTCCCTCTGTCAAGAGATTAAAAACACTTATTTAAGGGATCATTGAGTTCAGAGACTATGCAAGATGCCTCTTTCACATTTTCATCTATAGAGTAAGGGTAGCTTCTGGTAATAAAAGTTGTAAAACATAAAATTGATGAACAAGCATCTTTTTTTTGCTAGAGAAAGTACATCTATTTCTAAATAAAGTGTATATCTGCTTTTCCCAAGAGAATGGGTCTGGAGTTCTACTAGTTTATTGTTTTGTCTTCTAAAATAATTATACAGGAGGCTGAAGACCTCAGATTTATAATCTTGTTCTGGAAATGTAAGTCACTTTTTCTAGATCTGACAGCTTGCACTTTCTTCAAACTTCCTTTTTTTAAAGCAATTGAGACTCAGCCCCAGTGAAAAAACTTGTACCTGATTCACCAGGTGTTTTTTTTTTTCAATGAAAGTCCTTAAAAGCTCCCATAGTCTTACTTAAAATTTTAAAATTAAGTATTTTGTTTTAAAACAAAAAATAAGCTAGATCTTTTAAAGAACATTGGAGCTGCTTGAAAGTGATTTAAAAGTTTTATTTCAAACTGAAATTCTCACAAAATGACTGTTTTCTTCTGCCAACTTACCTTTTCTCAAGAGTTTATCTTGTAGAAACAGATTAAAAAAGTTCAGCATTAGTTTATCTCTGCTTCTACTGAAGTGGTAGAAATTTTACAATCAACATTAGTAGGAAAAGACCAATATTTAAAAAAAATATATAATTTGAAAGTTTTAATTTTAACTCTGTCCCATTAGAAAGCCAAGAGAGCAAAAATTTGTAGAGAGCGAGTTTTTTTCCCTCAGGGCATAAGAATAAGCTTTTAATTGTCATGCCAAAACCTGGGTAACCTTTATTCTGCTGTGCTGCAGGGAATGGAGGGAACTGAACTCAATGGCATGGTTACATGTGTTCAGTAGATATTTTCTTAAAGTATACATCACCTCAGTTCTTTGTGATAAAAGGCAATAGCTGATAAGAAGGTACAGTCCAGAAAACTGCTGTTGTTCTGAATTGTCGTGGTTTCAGCTCAGTCGGTAACAAAGCACCACGAAGCCGCTCACTCACCCCCCAACCCCGCCCCTGGCCACGGTGGGATGAGGAGAAAATCCAAAGGCAGGCTCGTGGGTCGAGACAAGGACTGGGAGGGATCACTCCCCACTTATGATCACGGGCAAAAGACAGGCTCAACTTGGGGAAGAAACAAAATCCATTGCATTGACTACCAATCAAATCAAAAGCAAAACACAAGGGTATTAGGAAGGGAAACCAAACATCAGAACACCTCCCCCCCACCCCTCCCGCCTTCCCGGATCAGCTCCATTCCCGGTTCTCTCTCCTTCCTCCCCCCGGTGGCGCAGGGGAACAGGGGATGGGGGTTGAGTCAGCTCACCACACATCGTCTCTGCTGCTCCTTTCCTCAGGGGGANGCGGGTTCTTCCTGTGGGCTGCTCTCCAGTCTCACACTGCTCCAGCGCAGTTTTTACCATGAAGTTACGGCCATCTTGGGGAGCCTCCGCTCCCCCATGAACCTCCCTGGGCTGCAGGGGGACAGCCTGCCATCTCCCCACGGGCTGCAGGGCCATCAGCCTCCTCAGGCGCCCCTCCTCCCCCTCCTTCTTCACTGACCTCGGGATCTGCAGAGATGTTCCTCTCACGTTTCCCAACCCCCACACTGCCCGTTCCCCTTCTTAAATCTGTTCTCCCAGAGGTGCTACTACCGTCACTCCCCTCCCAGAGGTGGGTCCGATATTTTGGCGCTTGGGAATTTTCCAGCAGCTTCTTAAAGGGGCCGCCTCTGCAGCCCCCCTCCCCTGCCACCACGGAAAACTGCGCCACACAAACCCATAACATGAATGAACTTTAAAAGCCATGAAGATTTTATTTTCCATATTCATCTTTTCTTCTGTGATTTTTTATATACTTATATTTGTTCTATTTTATGATTTTTTTTCTGTAAATAAACTCTAGCCACATTAAATGTATTTTATTTTACACACCTAGACGTTTGAAGAATGCAGAACACTCTTGTCTTAATGATGCCAAAACTTATCCTCACGCTAATCCCAAGGAAGCTCCAAAGCTTCAGGCCTGTGCCTAAAATGATACAGTGGATACAGAGGATACAATGCAAAATGTGGACTGTATAGTGACAGTAAGAAGAAAGACCATAATGCATTCTGTAAGATTGCATTAGAGCCAGCCAGAGACATATCCAGTCTGCATATGCAGGAGAAAGTGGGATATGAAAACCCCAGAACAGCAGAGGCCACCATGTACCTCAGCAGTTAGCTAGACAGAAAAATTACCGTTGACACAAAATAAAATCGTTCATGTTACAACCAAAGTTCATTTTATTATTAAAAAAATATGTAAAGCTTGTGACACTACTAAAGTATTTTTTCCTGATTTGTTTTGTTCTAGCTATGACTTCGTGAATGATCCTATAAATATATTTATAGCTTGCTTTTTTGTCCTGAGTAAGCATAGAAGACAAATGCTGAAACATCCAAGTAACCAAATATTCACTTCTTAGTAAGACCGTAAGATTTTTTTTTATGTTTGTCTTGGCTTATCTCATTTAATTTGGTGCAGAGGCACAAATCCAAATTCTCTGGATCAGCTCTGCCTCTTTCAATTTCTTCATTTGGAATATATTTAATTATTTTAGCCGCTTATCCTTCTTACCAGTCATTGATTAGACAGGAATTACGGCAATATTACCTTCCTAACTGGGCCACAAAGTTTAGACACTTGAAATTTAGATGTTTAAAATTAGGTGGTGTGGCTAATACATTAGTCTTAGTTTGGATAAAAAAAGCAACAAGTGTTTCTACAAGATGGACTTTATCACAGAAAACAGTGTAACACTCTTTAGGAAATCATAAGTTCTATCTGGTGATGTCTCACTCAAGCTACAGGGTATTTTTTGCTCTTATTCCCACTGTTGAAGGTATAGACAAGAATAAAATAACGAGCAAATAGGAATACTTTTCTGATGACAGCTCTAACTCTTTAACTTTCTGCATCTTAAACTCAAAATCCAATAGACCTCAAAGTCAAAATTATATTTTGAATATAGCAAGGCTGGTAAAGATAGAAACTGTATGAAAGCAGTCAAGGGGCTTGCTAAGAGAGGCAAGGGAGGAGAAGCAAAAGAGAATACAACATAATAGGATTAAGAGGAAAAAGCTGATTTCTGACAGAACTGTAAGAACTGAAATTCAGAATTGAGTAAATCAGGGATAACACTTCAGAAGTTCCTGGAATGGGGTAAGTGTAAGTGAAGGGGACACCTAGTCATTGGACTTTCCAAACGACTCATAAAAGTTATTTATTTTGTAACTATGCAAATCTATATGAAACTATGACCAAAAAAATTTTTGAAAAATCAGGGGATCTGTTGGATTAAAGTTGTTGATAGTTGAAGGTGTTTTCTTCATTGTCTCAATTTATTTCGTGTGTCTGAGGAATATATCATATAGTCTGTGATTATAACATAAGGGGGATCATATCCATTATCACCACCCCTACACAGTAAGTTGGTAGCAATTTCATTGCTGACTGTCTCAGCAAGAGACTCTGAACTAAGCAGGAGGACAAACTAGAAAATCAGTCCCTCCACAACACATAGTGTTTAAGTAACCGTGTGAGTGCCTGCATGTGTAAAAACAACTTTTCCACATTGGAGAAAGGCTGTGGTAGTATTCTGTCTGCTTTATTATCCCTTGAAGGAAACTTCAGTGACCAGGACTGACAATCTGACACTTTGAATTTAACTTAATGGCCACAAAATCAAATCAAGTTTTGTCATCAGTGATGCAACTTCAAGTGTGGACATATTTTTCCCCTCTTGCTCTCATCTGAAAACAGATGTACATATGACTGTAAATTGCTAATTAGCTGTGGGAGTTCCTTATACCCATGAGCAGAACAGAGGCACTTGGGATGTGCATTGATGTGAATAACATACTGAGTGGCTCCTGTATACATTCAAGCATAAATTCAAGTGATGAAGAGATAAGAAACCCTTAGGTGGCTGGTTGTCTCTTCAGAAGATGCCCCTTGTGACATACCCAGAGGTACTGCCATCACCAGCAGCACCTTGGAGTGATGTAGGCCCATCGCGGTTATCTGCAGCATAACATCCATCCGCCTCTAAAGACGCACTTCTAGAAAATGCATAATCAACCCTAGCTTTGCCTAGAGGTGGGAAAAGAGGTTGTCACATGAAGCATGAGCTTGTTTCATGCTCTAACCTATGCTGCTCAGAGAATAAGAGGCGACTTTTTTACATAATCAGGAGTAACTAACAGTGAAAGGGCTTTTTCTACCTCTTAGGTGTTTGCAAACAGAGCTCCCCTCTCTACACTTGGTGAACAGTCAGACCACTTCAAGACAAGTAGTTTACTGTTATCCCTTTTCGCTTCAGGTGCTGAGCTTGAGAGCATTGAACCCCTAGGTTCCCTGCGTTAGCCGTGGAAAGAAAAGGGACACTGCCAGGGGGAATGCAGGCCGCTGCAACTCTGACCTAACTTCCAGTAGTGCTTAAGTCTCTACTGCCTGAATAAGGCTGGAGGCAATTACAGTCTACGTCTGGTGCTTCTGCTGGTTGGGATAAATGGTGACTCAGCCATTTACACGTTCACATGAAAAATCAGGGAGTTAATTACAAAGTTAGGGTCCAGTTTCAAGGCATTTAGTGTTATGACCTTTATGTCCCATTATATTGCCCAAGATCTGAGAGGCCTCGGAAGCTCAGAGGAAGGAAATGCACTGCGCCTCGCAGAGCTGGGTCTGCCATTGCATTAAAGTAATATTCCATGAAGATGTTTTAGTCTCTCTAGAATTTTTTTCCCTTGTAAAATAATCCCTAGCAGCTATGCTGTACTATGTCAACCAAAAGCAGCCAGCTTTAGAAGTTTTCTTGTCACAGTTTTGACTTGCCAGTACTTCGTCACAAAGCATTAAAGGTTTACAAGCCATTCTAACCTGTGGGGTTTTTTTTCTTTCTGTTTTTTTAACAATGGAATAACAGGCAGGCTGATTCAGTCCAATATCTGATACTGCACCGTGGCATCTTGACTTTTCAATCATCTTTTAATGCTGTAATTTGCTTGCCTTGACTCATATTTAAAATCTATAAAAATGTAAATATTGAATCTTTCCTCAGATGTTTGATACTGAGATTATTGCAGTGAAAACCTTGTAATTTAAACACAGCCAGGTGGGGGAAAAGGTAAAAAAAAAAATCTATTTCCAGTTATTGTGTTGCCCTTTTTGTATGTATACACAGACATTAAATCAGAATCCCCAACATTTAGTTTAGTCTACTGTGATGTATATTCCATTATATAATCAAATCTTTCAAACCTAATTAAACATTCCACCATTCCTAGGAATATTATTCCTTATGCCTTGCAAAGGCTCCTGAAATGGGCCTATATTCTCTGTATGCAAACTAATGAGATTGCACTAAACATGGCATAATTTAAGCAGGCTCAGCTTCTTGCAGTTTCGTTGATCGTTCAACTATCCTGCTAAGCTCTGTTTGTTTGGCAGTATTACATGTCTTTTAAACTGCAGATGCAAATAACTAAAACTGAATTTTCTATATAATTTTCTAGTGCCAAATCTCCTTTCTAGCTCTTGACTCTGTAAGCATGCAAAGTTTCCTCCTTACATTTTTTTTGGAAGCATTTTTCTATCTGTGTTTTGTAAATCCCTTAAAGTGTAGCATGGAGGCCTTTTGGAAATTAGTTTATGCATATAAAACCATTTCCCAGTATGCAGTTGCATGCAAAATATAGAAATGCTACAGCTTATTTATCTTCCACATTCCTCCCAGGCCCTCCCCTGCTACTCAGAATATCTTAGCAGAGCATGCAGTTCAGTCCAGAAACACTGAATTTCGCCTTCACTTTCAGTGGAAGCAGAATCAGCCCCACTGTCAGAACTGAAAGCTAGCACCCTGTACTGTAACTGAAAGACAATTTTCTAAATCTGAAGCTTGAGTCACCACCACTGACTAAATTTCTGTTTAATATCAGTGTAACCCCATTGTCATGAATAAATTCACACACAGAATGTGGATGTTGAAAAAGCCTGGAGTAAGCATGCCCACTGCTTTATCTAATGATGCATCTCAGCACTGCCAGTGGTATTACTGAATGGACACAAACAAACTGCTACCTTCTTGTGCTAATACTACTTTGGTTTAGCTCTTTTCTTGTTCAATGCAATCATGCTGTTAATCTTATTAATGAAGCTAGTTCTTATACATAGCTTCTTACTAACTCATTTTAAAATTCCTTATAGGGAGGTCAGTGCCACAGTTTACGAAAGGGGACATGGGAAAGGTGGAGGAGTGAGGATAGGGAGAAAGGATAGCGAAGCACATAATTCCCACCAAAAGCCTTTCAAATGTAGTCGCGGGTGACCTTCCCAATATTACATTGCAGGACACCAGGAGAAAAGGGGACAGAACCCACGTTTCTAATGTCCAAGAGCAGTGCTCCTACCATAACACTTCTTGCCAGCAAATTTTAAATCATCTCTATTCCTTAGTAGGTAACATTGCCATGTGTTGGCACTGCCAAATCTATATACAACAAGGAGAAGAAGCATTTTAAATAAGAGATGATGAACAATGACTATTTTGCTGTATTAAAGCAAAAATACTTTTCCATATGGAAATGTCATTAACTATGTGGCACTGCATGTTTATTAGCAGTGTCTGGCAGTTTTCAACAAAGCGTGCACTCATTCTCTTATCCACAGTTGTACTATTCAATGCCAGTGATAAATTTTTTTAATAAATGTTATTGTATTGCCAATAATGACACAGATACTGGATACTTTGTTAAAATTATGAAAGAGTAGATACTCAGGGGTCACACCCAAGAGTTAGCTTTCATATGGTACATGAATGGAAAGTTACTAAACTCTTTTTAAAGTTAATGAGAGTTGAATCTTCTGTAAGATCTCAAGCTGTGCACTGAAAATTTACTCCCTGTTGTCAAAAATGTAAACAAAATACTCACTAGAAAGATATTTCTGCTTAGATTTTATGGAAAAGCATATTTATGTTCTTGAACTTCTAATATTTTGTGGAGAAGAGAACTTTCAGAGCACAAAGAAAATTGTGCTTTCATTATTTACAGTTTTAAAGAGGCTCAGTGTCATAAAAGAAATGAAACTCAGTGGGACAAATGAGTTCTCAACAACAAAGTTAAAAATACCCACCATTAAAATTATTTCAGCAGCAACATAATGCCTTCAAAGATTTCTTGGCAGGTAGCTGAGGCAGGTGCCCTGCTACACGCCTTTGTTGTTTGCAGTTTGCCTTTCTCCCACCCCACAGATGCCAGGCAGCCATTCTCAGAGTGTGAGCCATGTTCCAACTTTGGTTGCATCCCTGAAAGGCGCTTAAATTATGGCTTAATCAGGTGGATACTCTTTAAGCACATTTATTTGCAGTCAGCTATCTTACAGTGTTAAGGACAGAAGGACATACAGCAAGCAAGCCTTTGCTCTCACCATATAAAGCACTGGACTTATACCTGATTTTTTTGTTGTTGAAGAGGGAAAACCCAAGATGCGTTCATCGCAACATGCATCTCTGCAGAGGACAGGAAGGTCGGCCAGAAGCGTCCAGGGGTAATACTTGCCTTAGAAGGGGAACTGGATTTCCAGCACATACTGAATGACCATCAGATCATCTTGGAATAAGGATGCTTTTTGTAATATTAAATATTTTTAAAGTGTTATATTTTTTTATCACCTCTTCCATCTCTTTAGAAGCCCCTTTTGAGATAGGTGCTATTACTTACGAGATTTCATAGGCAGGAAATCCAGGTATGCAGGTCAAATGTAGTTTACCGAGGTTCAAACTTAGAAAGGACAAACTTAGAAATGGTCTGGAAAGGGCAAGTGTAGAACCTGAATGTCTAGATTCAAGAAAGGCAGGAGGTTGTCGTGAGTGAGATTGACAGAGGGGATCTCTTTGGATCGTTCACAAGAGGATATCTTGCAATAGGTCTTTGTCACTGTTCACCTCTATGAATAAAGTCTTATTTATTTTGTAAAAAAAAGGGAAATTTGAATGCACTATACTGAATATACTTTCACATCAGATAATGGATTCTCAATTACAAATTCATTAGAAAACAACCAAGCTTTTTGAATTATGAAGATTTACAGGAAATCTGAAAAGGTATGTCCCTTCCCTCCCTCCTCCCAAAGTATTATTTTATTAATTAGGAAATGCATCAGTGCTTATTTCTTATACAGTGAGGATCAGACGACTGTTAGATGGAACATAACAAGGATTTAACTAATTGACATTAACTTTCATTAGTCTCTAATGTCTCAAATAAGGTAATATGAGAGTAAAATAAATTTAGACTAATGTAATATCCAAATAGGATATAATCCAAGGTAGATGTTTCACTATTTGAATATTCTTTCCTTCATTGATCCCTCCTGATGATATCTGCCTTGCATTCCTCAGCAGTACATTAGGGGAATAGTCCTCTTTCACAGGAAGAACAGGAGAATTTCACAAGGTAGAGTGAGTTGTTATGTTTATTTAATCAAGCCAGTATAATCAACAGACCCATGAGATATATTTTATTTAGTTCACATAAGATGTCTTTATTTTTGCATAGCCCAGATGCTAACTTCTCTCTTTTCATCTTTAAAATTCCTCTTCACCATTATTCCAGTGGAATGAGAGCCACAGCAAGACAAACATAATTCAAGCAATCTCAGTCTCACAATAAGTATCATTCAAGTATGCTCAGTCAAAGAAACTCTCTTTAAATTGGAAGGCTTCCTCACTGTTTTTTTTCTCAGTTTCCAGGCCTACACAGACAACGAATACAAATACAGTCAAGATCTACTGACCTGTCTCAGCTACATTTTTTGCAATACCCAAGATCTCATGCAGCATTCAGAGAGAAGTTTAAAAACTAATTTTTATGATTTGAAAGCAGTTGACGTGAGGTGTCTCCAACTTAAATGGAAATGACAATGCCACCACCTGGATATCAGTGAAGATACAGAAGATTTATGCTAGTACTTTCTAGCTAGTACTAGAACATGTGGCTGACCATATTTAAGCCACTAAATATTTATATATTACACAGGATAAAAATATGTATTAAAATCTAAAGCACAGAAGTTATTTTACAAATACCATTCATGATCCATTCAGTTCTATATATTTTATCTAAAGCCAATATCAAGCTTCTTAAAGTCCTTAAACCAGAACATCAGAAATTCTACTGTACAATTCAGTCTCCTGTTCTAAGCAAGAATAATAATAAAAAAAGTTCTGCTTTTGAAACAAAGGACTTATTTCTACAATTCATTTTTTTTAAACCAATGGGACAAATGCAAACTTGGTCTTACTCCATTGACCAGAAGGGAGTTATTCTGAGAATGCTAAGTTATATATGCCTGTCTTATGCTGTCCTATGCAGTTAATCTATTTTGTAAAAGCCATACCCAGAATTTTGTTTTGGTGTTCTGTCAATAGCACTCTTGATACAGTCATTAATGAATACCTTGGTTTTTTCCAGAATCAAGACTTGTTTGAAACTGCAGTACAGCAAGAGGTAGTGGCCCTTGATTTCAAAGTCTGTGGAAAGATTGGCAATGGAGACCACACCTGAGCTTTGGCATTACACAGTCCATTGATTCAGAAGCTGTCTCCCTTCTAAAAGGTCAGGATGCAGAATACTAAATTCAGGTGCAATAGAGGCTCAAACTCTAGGTCTATAATAGAAAAAGCATGGGTAAACTAAGGAAAGCTTTCAGAAAAAAAGTACAGAGCAAATCTTTCCCTTAACATAGGCAGGATTTCTATGACATACACATTTTTTTTCCAGAGGTTAAATCTTACCCCCAAACTTAAGTAAGGAATTAAGCAGTCTCCTCTTTGAAATGAGAAAAAAAAGTATCACAGCAGATATGTCCATAATAAAGACAGTAGTACTTGCAGCCATTAATTATATTTCGCAAATTGATTTTATCAACTAGGGTGCACCTTGACATTTGAGAAAAATATAAAATAACTGAATTGATCTTAATTCAAAATGTCAGTGGATTTACTGCTCATGTGGTCTAATATCTTAGCATTATTCTACTCTTCTCAGACTCTTCCCATTTATCTCCTCTAATTCCCTCTTCCTGTTACTTTTTAATCTCCACTTACTTTCTGTTTGTGCATGGTTTCCCACTCTTCACAACGTGCTCCCCAGTTTTTTCCACACTTCTCCAGTTAATTTCCAGTTGTCATCTTTGCTTCTTGCTCTTAAACTTGTGGGGTTTGATTATTCCACTCAAGCATACAGATGGCAGTGAGGACCCACTGCTGTCCCCGGGGTGTGGTGTATGGGCTGGGGGGTGTTCTACTTAAGACTCTTCTGTTCAGCTTGCTGCAGCTCAACATTAAAAACTTAATCTCGCCCAACATCTGTGGTTAAGAAAGGGCAAGGAAAGGAAACTTTGTTCTCAGACTTCCTATATTTACAAATAGAAGTATCACAGAAAGTTATTTTTGCGATTGCACTGGTATAACTGTTATTAAGCTTCAGCATTAATGGGTCCATTATACTTAAAGAGACACAGAAATGAATTAATAAAACTATCAATGGCACTGACATTTGCACTGTGTTATTTTAATGCTGGTAAGTTTTGCTAGTCATTATCTTACTTCACATGGTCAGAGTGTGTGAGAGGAAGCTTAATAACTGAAGACTACATTGCTGTTCACTAAATGTTTCCCTTTTCTCAAAATGCTTATAGTTTCTTTATAGTATGATTAAATCAAATTAGATTAAAGCATTACTGGTGATGCTGAGTTCATTCAAATCCAAAATTTTTAATTATTGCTTATGCTCTCATAGTTTGGAGTAAATCCTGTAGATTTCATGTGTGAGTGATAACTTCTATATGGATAATTTCTAAGCCAGCCAATAGCACTTTTTAGATAGGATACTCTTAGGTGACCTCCTGTGGCTTATCTAGAGTAAGTACTATAAAATTACACCTTTGGAAGAGCTTCTGAAAGTTTGTATGCTTTTCCAAGTTTTATTGGATGGTCTAATAAAAGATGCTACCTCTACCTTCTAGCTTTGTCTTGCTAATAAGAATGGTTTAATCCCTGTGACATTGTACAGGTCTTTTCCAGAAAACTCTTTCTATGGAGCTAGATTCCCATGGGAAACTTAGGCTCAGCTTCACAATGCCTTGCTTCTTTCTGGAATTCACACCCTCAAGTGCATCATTTACATTCTTTGTAAGGTGCCTGGTGATCTTTAGGTGTTTTAACTGTAGGAATCATTAAGGCTGCACTGCTGAAAAGCAAGATACCAAGTAAGTGACTGAAAAATGCTCAGGAGATGCTTATATTCCACCCATTAATTATGGTTCAATCCAAGCAAAAAGTCACTGTACCCCACCACACACCTGAGAATAACATGCATGTTTCATCACCATGTAACTGCCATCAGTACAGCTTCTAACCATGAAGGTTGTGACTGCACCAACAAGTTCTAGACACATCAATGGAAACACACATGCACATTCTTTTCTGTGGGTATGGATTATGGTTTTGGACTATAGAAGGTGATGATCCTATGGTGCAATTCTCCCAGTTTTTTCAAATGCAATTAGTACAGATGATGGTTTGCCTACCTTTGATTCCAGGTCTTCTGAATAAACAAGTATACTAAAAATACAGTACGTGGTACCACCCAGATGTCTTGCTAAAGCCGCTTCGCATCCCAGTACGATCGGTTCCCAACATAAAAAGGAAGGTTGAAACTGTGCGTAAAGGTGTAAAGCCTTAGAGAATATTACAAGGTCTAGAAGCAGCTGAAGCAGGCAAACTGTGGCACAGTAAAATGTAATTTTGCTATTATTTCTTAAAGACCACAGGTTTTTTGTTGGTCTGACAAGTGCAGGTTCTCTTGACTTGTGTAAACTTCTCTTGTTCAGCTGTGATAGCAATTTGTCTAGCAATCAGATAACTATTGTCCAAATTTATTTTAGTTAATTTTAATTTATAGCAATAACAAGTATATATATGTGTACATTGAATAACTCTAGAATAAATGTGGTGTGGAAGAGTACAGACACACAGTGATACTAAAGGTCCTGTACTGGAAACATAAATCACAATGGTTAAAGGTCACAACAGGAGTACAACTTGGAATTATGCAGATAAAAACATGTTTTTAGCGATAACAAAGAGAATAAATAAACTGAATAATTGGAAACCAGTGAAGAGAAAGAGCATGTAGGCAGACCAAGTTAACAGAATGTATGAAAATCAACCAAAACAGACCCAAGGCTGAGGAGGAAGATGCCACCTACAATAACATCAACATCATGTGACTCTTGGCAAAGGTGACAAAGAAACCCCAACCCTAATGTCACATTCCTCCCAATGGAGAACTCAAAATGCTGACCTAACCTCCCAAATTCTGCTTGACTTGTAACAAAGCACTCACTCTTAGGACCCAGAGGAACTTTGGAAAGGTGAGTTTAACATCAAAGAAACAGTGATAGATTTTTTGCTTTAAAATGTAACTGTAGTATTAAAGTTTTTATGTATCAATTTTGAATATGAATGTATATTATTATGCCCAGAGTAATAATTTGCAATACTAGGACTGTCTGACTGCTGAGAGACACTGCTGAAGGATGTTCCAGTGGGCCTTTTGGACTTTTTGAAGGCCCTCCTGTTATTGCTGTTCCATTATGGCTAAGGGAATTCCTTCTGCGTTTCACATCACCCATCATCCATGTTAAGAGAAAAAGGAAAACCACTGGGATCTGCACTTATCCTCCTTCTGTGCGCTACTACTTCTGAGGGCCAAAGACATTCAAATTCATTTGAATGTTTTAAGAGGTGAAAAATATGCTGAATTTGAATGAAACTGAAAAGGGAAGATGCATGTGCTCAGCACCTAGGGGAAATAAAACAACCATAAACAAACAAAAGCCATGTATTGCATTTCTTTGGCCTGACAGCTACAGCGATAACTATTTAAATATAAGCTGAAGGTGTTTGACACCTGGTAAAAGAAACTGCACCTCATAAGGTGAGGCTCTTTGTTGGTATGTGTTGCCGACCGCTTTCAGCAAGCTCCGCTCGGTTGCTGGACTGGCCTGAGGTTATCCGCACCTCAGGGCCATTGAGCACAGACACCAATATGAGGATGCAGCAAATGGCGTTTATTCAACTCCGCAACTGCATTATATAGTCATCTTGTCTCGTGCTAGCTCTTGCGATAAGTGGCAACAGCAGCGTCCCATCCATAATTCCGCCTACATTTCCATCACATCCCAAGATCTTCCGCTTGCCACATCCCTACACTTCCCCCTCCCCATGATTCAATTCATGCGAAGCAAGCGATACAGTTGTCGCTGATGCCTGGCGTCAAAGTGCATTTGCAGTTGTCGCACACAAAAGCCTAGAGGGGTCTTATGGGTTTGCATGGCGCGGCTTTCTTTGG
>VYZV01008163.1:9349-55750 GCA_013401275.1 Pandion haliaetus | reverse complement strand
CAGGTGTGGTGTCAGGAAGGTGGTGGGTCAAGAAGAGGGGGAAAAAAAAAAAAATCCCCTCAAACCCAAATTGGGCTGAAAAGCCAAAATTCAAAAATGCTCCTGCATGGGCTGGGCTGTGGTATAAAGCACCCTGGGGGGTCCAGTGGTCCCCAAGCCCAGCTGCAGGGGTGCGCGCAGTGCCCTGGACCCCCTGCTCCAGCCCTGGCTCCACCTCCTGCCCTGTCTCCCCAAGACCCCCATCCCCCCTCTCTCCCTGGCCGCTCCCTTCTCTGATCTCCCCTGGATTCCTCCTGTTGTCGAGCCTGCACCCTGTAACTCTCCCAGCCACCTGGAGACCCCGTGGGGAGGCAAGCCGTGACGATGGCCTGGCTGTCCCCTGCCCTTCCAAAAAGTGAGGCTGGGAGGGTACCTCCACTTGCCGCAGGCTGGACCACCTTGGTGGCCCTGCTGGCAAGCCGGGATGGAGGGTGCCAAGCTCCTTCAGCGCACTCCGAGGGGAGTTTCCTGTAAGGACCAGCTCTGCAGACCCCTCTTCTATCCTCGGCGTCTCCAGGCGGCCGGACAGGGGTACTGTGCTGGCAAAAGAAAGAACTTGAAGGCTTCACAACCGTAAAAATAATAAATACAACGTCTTCCTCCCGCACTGCATGGAACGACTGTGCTGGCCCTCCTTGGGCCTGGCCCTTCCTCCGTCCAACCCAGAGAGATCACTGCTCCTCGGCATCGGTCACTGCAGGGTCCCAAAGGGCTTGTCGTGGTAACAGTCACGAGAAAGGCAAGTGTCCTGGGGTCTGCCACGCCGGGCTGCGGGGGGAAAGCCGTCCTGCTCCCTACTGCAGCAGCTTCGGTACCTCCACCTGCCGGAGAAGACACCCTGTTACTGGGGGGAGCAGGGAGCAATGAAAGGGGATGCTGGAATGGCCTGGGGGCCCTGTGCAGACCCGCCGCGGTGGAGCTAAGCCCCTCTCTTCACTGCTGCTGGGGCTGCTCAGTGCTCCAGGGACGTCTCTTCCTCTTGGCCAGGCTGGTTGTCCCCACGCTCCAGCTCATGGACCACCCAGCCAGGGACACAAACCACCTGGGGCGAGTGAGATGTTTCAAGGCATCATGCTGGGACCAGCATCGGAGAAGCAGCCTCTCCGGCCACCCTGGGCTACCTCCCACCCCTAGGGGTGTGGGCTTGGCCATGCCAACGTAGCAGCAAGAGCTCGGTGAGCTGCTGCCCTTGGGGACCTGCTGCCTGCGTGCTCTTGCCTGCTGGGACACCAGTCCACATGGGTGCGTGTGAGCCTCCCTTGCTGCAGCTAAGCACTGCTCCTTTTCTGCATGGGAAGTCCTGGATTTCCATCCCCTGGGGTTATAGAATCATAGAATAGTTTAGGTTGGAAAAGACCTTTAAGATCATTGAGTCCAACCATCAACCCAACACCACTGTGCCTACTAAACCATGTCCTGAAGTGCCACATCTACATGTTTTTTGAACACCTCCATGGATGGTGACTCCACCACTTCCCTGGGCAGCCTGTTCCAATGCCTAACAACCCTTTCAGTAAAGAATTTTTTCCTAATATCCAATGTAAACCTCCCCTACCACAATTTGAGTCCATTTCCTCTTGTTAAAGCTGGCTTATTCCTTGTGTCCCAAACCCTGGAGCCAAACCTGACTGCTGGAATGAGGTGGATCTGCCCACCCCAGGGGCTCTGCCAAGGGATGGATCTGCCCCTTTCATGCTCTCTGCCCAGGGATAGATCTTCTCCAGTTGGATGCTCTGCCAAGGGATGGATCTGCTGACCCCACCTGCTCTGCAAGGGATGATGCCAAAGGATGGATCTGCCCAGCCTGTGTGCTCAGCAAAGGGATGGATCTGCCCCTGCCACATGCTCTGCACAGGGGTTGGGACCACAGACACCCCGCTCTGTACCCTGCACCATAGAATGACAGCCCTCACCTCTCCACTACCCAAGTGACAACGCACGTGACCTCACATGTCAGCCCATAGACTAACCCTGTGGGTGGACCCCACCGCAGCCCTGCACTTGCCTTCTTGAGCTGTTTGAGGTTGCTGGAGCGGATGGCCGCCAGGAGCTGGTCCCGCGAGTTTTTCTCCTGGACCGGCAGCACTCGGTCTCCCAACTTCCTCTGCGTGGCCGGTGAGAGCGAGTTCCTCAGGTTCTCGCTGATCAGTGGTGGGGCGAGTGGAGGAGGAGGTGGGGGTGGTGTGGTGGGTGCCCCCCCTTTCTTGGGAGAGCTTTTGGGGGAAGCCTTGGGGGATGGCTGCGGGGATGGCTTGGGGGACCCCTTCGGCAGGGCTGCAGGCTTGGGCACCTCCAGGAGGTCTTTCTTCTCCCCACGCTCCTGTGCCAGTTTCTGCTCCTGGAGGCGTTTCTGCCTCTGTTTGTCCATGTTTCGGCTCAGCAGGTTGGTGACTGTCATGCGTGGTCCAGCCAGCTCGAAGTGGTAGCCCAGCTTCAGGAGCGTGGTGTTTTCCTTCAGGAGTTTGGCAATCTCCATCTCTGTCTTCCCCCCGCAGATGTGCCGCTGGTTGTGGAAACGCAGCTCCGTCAGTGTGTTGTTCTGCAGCAGTGCCCGGAAAATGGCCAGGATGCCCTTGCCTGTGATGTGGTTGGAGTCCAGGTTGATGCTCATCAGCACCTTGTTGGACTTCAGCATGATGGCGATGGCAAAGGCCACATGGTCATCGGCACGGGTGTTGGCCAAGGCGAACAGCTTGACCACAGTGTTAAACTCCAGGGCCTCCGTGAAGCGCACCAGGGTCTCGTTGTTGATGCAGTCCGAGTTGTTCACATTCACTTCGGTGACCTCGGCATCATTGTTCTTCACCTTCTCGATGAGCTCATCGAAAATGCTGGAGGCTTCATCATCCTTGGCCTGATCCAAGGAGCTGCCAGTGGTGGGCTTGGAGGGGCTGCTCTCGGCTGCCGCCTTGGCCTCCTGTTTCTCCTCCACTGCCTTTTCTGCCTCTGGCTGGGATTTCTCCTTCTCTTCTGCCTTTGATTTTTTCAAAGCTGAACTCTTTTCCTCTTCTTTTTTGTCTTTTTCTTTCTTATCTTCTCCTTTTGTGTCTTTTTCTGCCTGTTTCTTTGATCCTGAACTTTTCTCTTCCTCCTTTTTGTCCTTCCCTGTGCCCTTCTTTGCTGCTGAACCCTTTTCTTCTTCCTTTTTGTCCTTCCCTGTATCCTTCTTTGCTGCCGAGCCCTTCTCTTCTTCCTTTTTATCCTTCCCTGCCTCCTTCTTTAATGCTGAGCCCTTCTCTTCCTCCTTTTTATCCTTCCCTGCATCCTTCTTTAATGCTGAGCCCTTCTCTTCCTCCTTTTTGTCCTTCCCCATGTCCTTCTTCAACACTGAACCCTTCTCTGCCTCCTTTTTGTCCTTCCCCATCAGTTTTTTCTCCATGGCTTTGACTTTGTCGTTGATAGTCTTCTCCTCTTTGGTCTTGGTCTCAGCCTCAGCTTTAACTTTTGGGTCTGTTTTCTGAACACCTTCTTCCCTTTTAGAGTCTTTCCCCACTTTTGTATCTCGTTTCCGGGCCAGTTCTTTGGAAGGAGTTTCCTTTCCCTTTTCTTCTTCATTCTTGGCTCCCTTATTCTTCTCGCTCGATCTGCTTTCCTAACAAGAGAAAAACACCAAGGTGTTACAGAGACAGATGCCTCTGAACTCCAGACTCACTGCTCCAATCTCATCGTCACCAACTCTGCACCTCTGTCACACGGGAGCAACCACAGGGCCCTGCAGGGCAGCATCGCAGCCGGGGAAGATGTGCAGGAGGATGCAGGACAGTCTGGTCTCAGGAAGGTCTTAGACTATGCCTGTGAGGGATGAGCTGCCCTGAACCAGGCATTTATGATAGAAACCTGGTGAGAACATAATGCAGGGTCCCCAGGAGGCAACAGGGAGGTGTCATGTGGGAGGATGAGGACAGCTAGCATTGGGTCTGTGCCATGGCAAGGGACAGACTCGTGGCCAGGACTCTTCAGGGAGGTAAGGGACCTGCTCCAAATCATGATGGCTTAGCCCTGAATATGGGCCAGAGTCTCCTCCATCTCACCTGAGTGATTTACCACTGCATGTTCACACACTGCAGCCTGTGGCTGGGCTTTGGAAGAGGAAAGTTTAACCCAGCAGAGGTCCCTGGTCCAGGGTAGGGTTCAGCATCTGTGTGCCCTGAATGTAGGCAAAGCCTGCAGGACTCGGGTGTGATGAGATTGCGCTGCAGCTCTCCAAGGCATCTCTGCTCTCCTTCTGCCTCCAGTCCCTTCCCAAAGGGCTCCAGAGGTCTGCGGGATGCCTTCCTTCATCCCTGGTGAACAGATGATAACCTAACAAGCTGCATGATGCACATCCCTTAGCAGACCTGGCTGTTTGACCCCTTCCTATCATACTTCCTACGAGTTATCCTCTTTTTAATCACCTTTTTAACCAGGGATGGATCTAGTGCCTGTATCTCTGTGAATCCCAGGTACTTTCCCAGCTTTCCTAAATGGTTTCCAGCTGGATGCTCTGCAGCTTTGCCCTGTCCAGAGCCCAACACATTCCCGTGCTGGCCTGGACTCATGTGCAAGCAGGGGAGCGTCCACAGCCGGTGACACAGGTGACACTGCTGATCCAGCAGTCACACCCAGTGCTGAAACGGGCCTCCTTTTAACATCAGTTTGCATTTTTGAGCTCCCTGCAGAAAACCAAGCAAATGGGGATGCGGCATTTATTGCCTTGTAATGCACGATGTTTTCCCAGCACATCTTCTTCCAGTGTCCAAAGGCATCATAGGAGGGAAGAGCTTAACAGGGGTGGTCTTGGGGAAGGATGCAGATTTTGCTGCATGCATTGGGCAAAGCAGTGTCACTGCAGCTGGCACCCTTTCCACTGCCCCTGGGATCTCCCTGTCTCTCTGTGCCAAGAAGTCATGCAGCAGTGCCCTGGACCTCTTAAGTTGCTTCTTTTATCTCCAATTCAGCCAAAATGCCTGCTTATTCCTTAGTGGGCTGGCAAGCATCAGTGCTTTCATTTTGTCTACCTCCTTGTATGTTCACTCTTCAAAAGCAATTTTTGCCTTTGATTTTATGCTTACTACGATGCGACTGTTGTGTTTGTGGGACTTTGATGCACAGGAGGAGCTTAGTCTGGCTTTTGGCACTCCAACGCTGACCTTCAGGCAACGACTACATCCTCCCTGCGTGCAGAGAGATGCAACCCCAAGGCTTGATGGCTATTTTCTTACAAACTACCTCTGGCAGCAAAGGATTTTCCTCTTTCCCATCATGCCTTAGGGCCATCTGATCATTTGTCTCTTGTCAGTCGAACCCCCTTTTCACTTAATTTTTTGTCAAGCACCAGAACCTCACCCTTGGCAGAGCCTGTCCTGTGCATTGCTGCTGACCACTACCAGCACCGGCAGCTCCAGGACACAACAAATGTCTCATTGCAGCCTTCACCCATGGCTGATGGTGCTGGGAAGAGTCTCCCATCAGCATCATTATGACATATTCTGCTTCTGCAACCAAAGCCTTTGATGGCAGCTCAGTGCACACAGCCTTCCAGCCTGTTGGTTTTCTTATGGCACTGTATTCACTTCCTCATGTGTCCGGAGAGATGCAGGCACAGGACCAAGGCTTTCTTATAGCAATGCAGTAAAAGCAGGGCACTGGGGCAGGATTCATCTCCCCAAATATCAGATATGAGACACCTCCACTCCCAATGGAGAGAAGCCAGTGCTATGAACTGATAACTGAAGACAGATGAACCCCTGACATTGGGACCAAGTTTGCTGTACAGAGGAGGATCCTACCATAAAGTTTGCATTGGGGTTTGGCAGTTTAAACCTCCTTCTTCCTGCTCTGCACCCAGGAAGCTCTTCCTGGGTGCCTGGCTTTGCCAGCATGGCTCGGCTCTGTGTGCCAGCCTGCGCTGTGGGGTTTCTGTCTGGAGATGAACAGAGGGTGACATGCTGAGACACTGCTAGCTGGGAGCCCAGCTGCAGAGCCATGGTTAGGTTAGGCTCAGATCTCCAGCTGCAGGATTAATCTGGGCAACATCAGCTTGACCACAGTGATGCCGGTGACCTTACCGCGATGCTGGTTGCAGGAGGAGGAGGAAGCACCAAGGCAAGGGGGTGGCAGGTGGCAGAGTGGATGTCATCTTTGCCAGGGGGACTTTAGAACTTCAGGGAAAGGAGGAAGAAAGACGCCTCTGGGAGATGCAGCTGTGATGCCTTTATGAGTTCCCTGGACTCTCTCAGGGCTAGGAGAGCACCGTGGCTTCACCCAGTGCTTTGAACCCCCAAACCAGAGTCCAGACACACTGGTCTGCAGCCAGGGCTGGCCTCTTCCTCCAGATGATGCCCTGGCCCCATGGTGTCTGTGCTGGGGCAGAGTGTGTCTCTGCCTTCCCAGCGCGCGGCACTGCTGGCCCTCAGGGACTGCTTTTTTTTGTAGAAGGAACTGGCCTGGCTGTGAGCGGGGCAGCCATGGGGACTGTTTGTACCTGGCGTATAAACAGATGCCATCTGGGACGAGAGAGCTGTTTATTTAGTTAAGAATTTTCTTGGCTCCCCCGCGCAGACCTAAACAGGCAACAGAAAGGCATATGCCAGACCCCCACAGAGCCTGTCTGTGTGTCCACGCAGCCCCTTGCTGCTGCAAACTCCAAGGACCAGGGATGGGGCTCCCAGAGGTGTCCTGATACCAGCACCCCCTGTCCTGGGGGCTGCAGGGAGCGGATTATGCCACCTCCTCTGGCACTGAGCTGGTGGCCCTTCTCACCAAGACGTGCCCTGTTTCCAGGGCTGAGATAGTGCAAGGATGCTCAGTGAGATCCTGAAGCACCTCAGCGAAGGAAGAGCCATGTCTGCCCTGGCAGGAGGCTGGGCAGGAGGTGTGTGTGGGATGAGGACTCTGCTGCCTAGCTCTGTCCTCCCACACCCATGCCCAACTGTGCCTTGCAAAGGTGTTTGGGGATGTCCCAGGTTGGAGGTTTCTGGCAGGTTTCTGTGAGAAAAGACAGTTGCTCTCCCCCAGGGCTCTGCAGCCCTTTTGTGTCCACAGGCTAAGCGCTCCTCGAGTCAGAGCCAGCAGCCTCATCTCCACACCAACTGCCCCCAAAAGCCCTCTCCTTGCCAGCCCGAGCTCGCACAACATGACAGTGGGGAGCTCTGAGTCTCCCCTAAGCTCCCTGAGCCTAATCAGAGCAAGGCTTTGGCCAGGAATGAGCAGATCTTGGAGAAAGGGAGGAAAACTGTGGAGAGAAGGATCTGCAACATCTCCCATGCTTAGAGAAGGCAATGGATTTCTCCGAACAAGATGACACTAGAGCAAAATAAGATGCATAGCAAATCCCTGCTTAGCAAAGCTGCTGTGGCAAGTGCTGGGAATGTCTTGTTACCACATCATTAGTGCTGTTCTCATTAAAGCTTCCACCCGCGGATGTTTTGCCATGTGTCCAGGTGCTGTGGTGTGGGGCAGGTCTGTGGAAGGAAGGCACTGGAGCCAGAGAGCAGGATGTGGAAAAGGAGCCAGGGGAAAAGGAGCCAGCTGTCCCCCTGGGCAGGGGAAAAAGGGAAGGCAACGGATGTACAGTGACTGGCTGCAGGTGCCTCTGCCACTGTGGTTAGCATTTGCAGGATCATGTGCATCCAGCAAATTTGGGATGCGCTGGAAGGATCCCGTCAAACATCTGCAAGTTATGGCAGAAGTACTGGCTGGTAGCAAGAAGTAAGAAGTGTTCAAGCTGTTTGATTTAATGCAGAGCTGCCTTGATCATGGCACTCCTGTCCCCGCTGGGGAAGGCCCTCTGCAAGCGCCCGGCTCCATCATCATCATCAGAATGGGAAGAATCAGGAGCAAAAACTTCCAGGCAAGAAATGAGATCTGTTTCTAAAGCCAAGAGTCACTCTTACCCATCTGCCACTGCCTGCACGAGACTCTCCATCCCTTGGTGGAGACTGGCAACATCTCTAAAGCTAGGTCAGAAGCTGGTCTTGGCCCTGCCTGAGGCCATGTGTGTGCCCAGGAAGGAGCGTGCCTTCATCCCCTCCTGCCTTTGCACCCATCCCCGGGCTCTCGGTGAGTCCCATCACCCCAGCTCCACAGCAGGTGCCAGCCCTGGGTGGTGACACCAGCCCAAGCTCTGCTCACTGGTGGTAGTGCAGAAGTCCTCACCTCTGGGCTGGAAATAAAGCACGTTGCTCCAGCTCTTGGAGCTTGGCAGAGGAGCTGCGTGGCAGGATGATGCAGAAGAGGAGAGAGAAATGCATCCTTCCTCTGCTCTTAAAACCCTGGCTGTCCCTGCAGCCACCAGTGCACCTTCTCCTGCAGCCCAGGCCACCAGCCTGTCTCTATCTGCAGCAGCCAGCACCAGCCCTGTACGCTCTCTATTGCGATCTTGAGTCCTGCCTGCTCGCTCCTCCACTGCACTGACATATTTACCTTGGATACCTAGAAACCAGTGCTGCTGCACTCCCTCCTGTGCCATTCTCTCTGCTGCAAGCACGATTATTAGGGGAATATTTTTACACAGCGTGTCAGACCTTTAAAAATAAGCCTAATGAAAACAGCCTGGTACTTGGCTGATTAATCACCAGTGTTTTGATGAACTGAAATGCCTTCCCGTTTCCTCTAAATAGACTGAAATGAGCATTGCCATTGCTTGTTAGCATTTGTAACCCTCAAACCCACTCAGATGTTTCCTTAAAAGGCAAAGGAGACTGGGAACTTCTTGCCTGGAATCCGAGTGTTCGCAGCACCACTCCTGACACTGAACAAGGGATGGGGCTGGGGATGGAGCAGCCAGCAGAGTCGGGGATGGGTGGGAGCAGAGCGGAGCAGAGGGGCTGCTGAGATCTGCTGCTGGTGGTGGGGATGTGAGGGTGGAGTGAGGTTCTTGCCTCCTGCCCTGAAAGCCCTTCAGCTCCTTTTGGGGTAGAAAATAGCTGCTTGGGTGGTAAGTATCAATCTGGCTGTTTGCTCAGCACAGTCAACCCAGCTGGTCATCCCACTGTGCCCATAAACAGGTTTCTAAGTGAAAGGGGAACATGCTGGAGAGGAAAGGATGGGTTACCCAGGGACTTGCAAAACCTGTACCCAAGCGGGAGGGAAGGGGCACTTTGTGGCCTGACTGCTGCTATTAGGTCAGTCCCTGGCAGAAGGGACATATGGAAATACATTTTTAGAAGAAATGTTTTGTCTTTGGAAGGGGCCAGCTTTAATCAGCCTGCAGTTATTTTCAGAGGTATGTCCTGGGAAGAGTCCCTCATGGCCCAGATTACCAGGCTGAACATACTGCCCCACCATGCTGGCCATGTGCTTGGCTCAGCTAAAGAACAAGATGTAAGGATGGAAGTCTTGGGGAGCATGTGCTGCCAAGAAGCTCTGTGTTGGCTCCGGGGAGCCATGCCCCATCTGTGTTCAAGGAGGGCTTGGCTGAAAGGGGAAAGCCAGAAGAGTCCAGGATGGCTCCTCCATGAGGGTCACTGCTGGGGGTACATAGCATGCTGCACCCTAGGAGGAAAAGGGACTGTCAGCAAAAGATCTCAAGGCCAAACCGGCACCTGCAGTTCATGTTAAAATGGCTCCAGAAATAGTAAACTCAAACTGCAGGCTTGACACTGACTTGGTCTCTAATGTCACCGACACCTGCAGCTCTGGTGGCCTCTGGAAGCCAACTGTGAGATATCATCCCCCAGCTGTGAGACATCACCCCCAGCTGATATGAGAGCATCATGAACACAAGAGGGGAAGCCTGAGTCAGGATCAAGCCCACCCCAACCATCAGCACTGATGGAAAATCCTGGGTTAGCTCCAGCGTGGCTGATGGCTCCAGCTGCTGCTCGCTGTGGGTGGCAATGGGGACACAGGCTTCACACACACCCAAGCAGAGGGGCACAGTCCTCTCCTGCACGCAGCTAAGGGGATGTCTGTTCTTGAGGACTATAAGGGGAAAACATGGAACATAGCGAGAGGCAAGTGTCGGCGCCTTCAGAAACTGCCCACACCTATTTAGCTAAGTCAGTTGAGCTGCATGTCTGCTCGTAGGCACAAATCTTGTGCCTACACTGTTGCAGGCACCAAGGAATTATCACTGCTTGTAACCAAACTGCCCTACACCAGTGCATGGCCCTCCTAAACCAAGATGCAGACATCTGCTGAAGGACAACTGGACCAGCTGAATTTAATTAATCCAGGAATGATTTCAGCCACATGGGGTAATTTCTGCATGTGCACTGGAGCCCATGAGTCTTCCTGTGACTCACTGCCTCCCTCCTGTCCAGCAATTCCACCGGCAGAGCCGTTTTGATGTGCTGGCTGCCTGGCACATGGCTTTTGCCACCAACAGAGACTTGGCTGTCATGGCTTAGGCAACAGGTACTCACCAGCAAAGCTCCATTGGTCCCACGCAAATCCTGAGTGACGGAGGGGCTTTTGGAGGTGGGAAAGCAGGGAAGTGGGGAAGACCCAGGGATGAGGGGAGACCTCTGAGAGACAGAGGGACAGCTCACCGAAAACTGTTGGTCAGCTGGGGGCTCCCAGACCAGACTGGCAAGGGAAGGAAGCTGGGTTTGGTTATTTGAAGACAGGGGTTTAGGCCTAATTACAGATCCATAATTAATGAGCCAATCTGGTATCACTGCCTGAGGGGTTTCAGTCTGTCCTACACATGCTACCGAGTCCTACAAAGGCCTCCAGAGCCATCATGAGACTGAGATCGAACACAGAGCTCTAACCTCGGGCATCTGCATCATCCTTTGGAGTCACCTACCTAGTTGTGTGGGCTCTAAACCCCAGTGTCCCCTCTGTCCTGCCCAGCTACCCCCAATTCCAGCCAGAGACTGTGAGTGAGGCACCAGCATCCCACCACCCCTCACTGTGACTGTGGGTGAAGGCAGCTGAGAAGGCTGGGCACAAGCCACGTGAGAGCTCCCAGGGGACAAGGATGTCCTCCGAGACTGTCCCACTGCATTGAGAAGTCTGTTGAGGTAGCCAGTGGGCAAAGGCAGGTTGTTTTGCACTTGATGTTCCTGGGTATTTGGGTACCCACTACCATTATGCTTTAGGCGTGTGAGAGGGTTGCTGGAGCCAAGCTAAACCACAACAAGCTGGCCAAGCTGCTCCTTTCCTCCATTCCTAGGCCAGTTTTGAGTAACTCAGGGACAGGTTGGAGCCAAGGACATTCCTGGAAAAAATGCTGTGTCCTTGGCCAAGCCCTGAGAGCTACTAAACCTGGATTGCCAGAGACCACTGGAGGAAGTGGGATCATGAGGCTTCTGCTGACCCTGCTTGCCCAGGACAGCTGAGTTCAGGTCTATGTGACAGCCACCCACTCACAAGGGGATCTGGCATTGCTCTACCTGCAGCAGTGCCAGGGCAACCCTCCTGGTCCTTAGCTAAGAGCAAACATCATGGGCTGGGGTTGTGAGATACCCTGCTCGCACCCCCTGTATGCTCTGCAGAGCTCTGGAACTGACAGGCTCCCTGGTAGGACCATTCCCAGGCAGCAAAAGAGTTTCTCTCTTGGCATGTTTGGATTCTTTTGGCATTAAGCAAGGGTAAAAGGACCTTGGCTTCCAGCACTAGGATACATGCAGACCTAGCATGACTCCCTTGGCCATGCTCTATGTGCTAAAACCCAGAGCGATGTAAACAACTTCTTGCCCTGTCCCGCCTCAGCTATTACTCTGTTATTTTAATGAGGAACTCAGTTATTCCCCTTCCCTTCTGCTCAGACCTTTCTGACCCCAAATATCACTGTCTCTTTGCACTTCCCAGGCCAATGTTTTTAAAAACAACCTCCTTCTGAGATGCAGCGCTGTCCTCCAGAGGCTGGACAACTTCTGGCCCTGACTTTTGTCTTGCTTTGTCTTCATTGCTGAATTAAGGCCGATAACAAATGTTTCAACTGGGTTTCCTTTAATAGAATAGCTCTAGCCCTTCCACAGCGGCATGCAGCCATTTCCCAGAAAGCGTTTAAAGCTGCTGGATACTCTGCAAATGGAAATTATTGCTTCTCTAACAAAGTCTGGTTTTAGAAGTCGGGGTTTTTCTCCTCTATCCATTGTATTCCCTGCCCCTTCTGGCATTGCCATGGCTGAACTGGATATTCCCAAGGTAAGACCTTTTCTCTGATCACCTCCTCTTTGGCAGAGGTTGCAAAGGGCAGTAAACATCAGCGATTCACACCATGGCCACCTCAAGGTTGGATTTCTGCCCGGCATATTTTCTGTGGGCAGCCCATGAAGAGAATTCCTCAGATTCTTAGGAACAGAAGAACTGCAGTTCAGCCCTAGTGAGTCTGAAATCCTATCTCCTGTCCTCTTGCGTCATGGGAGCTGGATGCTCGAGAAGCAGGACTCTGGCTCCCAGCCTCCTGGGACTATATGGAAAGCATCTCCAGGCCCCTTGCTGGTGCACATCTCCCATGGGTCCCATTGGCCAGCCCATGGGACCATCACAGACACCCCATGGCATCACTGATGGCCACAGGCACCAACTGTGGGAGGATGAATCAAGCTCTTTGAAGCAGCTAAGATGAGCCCCAGCCCCACATGCCTACCTGCCAAAATCAGAGAGCTAGTTTGCTGGTCAAAACCCTTAAATAGCTTATGAAAAACAGGAGCACTGGCTCCTTGAGCTCCTACACCATGGGGGAGCTGTAGCCCAGAACACAGCACTTAATGAAGTAAAGCAGGGTTTGCCAGGAGTCACAATCTCCAGTTCTTCGAAACTGAAGGTCTTCCCTGAAAGGAAGCAAACTGCAGCTCCCTTTCTGCTGTGGGCAGCTCTCATGGCTGTGCGGGTGCTCGTTCCTGCGCTGGGCATGTCCACCTTCTGCCATGGTCCCCCTGCCAGGAGACAGGACCGCTCAGAGCCCTCAGCAGCATCCAGCAGGTCTCAGTGTAAATCCTGGCCCAAATATTGTGTCTCAGCCCTGCGCTACTCAAACCAACGTCAATGGGCTGCATGCACCAGAACACCTCTGTGATCCCGAGCTGTCACCTCTCCTGTTGCATTTCTGCGGCTCTTGTTCCTGTCTGTTTTCAACCTTGTTTGCACCATGCTCTGGGCAGAGGAAAAGACTGAGCAGGACTCATGTCACTTCATGGTGTGGCTGCTCCACTGCCGTTGCCGCTATCCACACCATGACTTCAAAACAAGTGCCCTGATACCTCCTCCACTATGAAGTGAGATCCTCTTGCTCCATCATGCTGCGATTCCCACCATGACAAAGGGTGGGCTTGAGTGACACGACCAGTTAATCCCAGTGTCCTGCTGGGAGCTGAGTCACCAAGACCATTTTAGCAAATGAGGTCATAATGCTGCGAAAGAAAGCGATACATAAAGGATCCCAGCTCTTTTCCTCCTCTGTATGTCTATTTATCAGCTCAACATAAACAGATAATAAACCTCCTGGGCAACTCAGCCCATATAAGCTAAATGCTCCAAGCATTTCCATGGATTTATCTGCATCCCAGTTGTGGTTTATGTAAATATAGAACTCAGCTTTTTTCTCTCTTTTTTTTTTTTTCTCAGACTGACTAGAAATTCAGCTTTTTTTCCTGCTTGTGCCCCTAGATGGACCATGTATCTCCCAGAGAGAAAGCGTGCCTTTGGCATGACTTATGAGTTGCTGGGAACGCTTTGTGCTGCCACTCACCCTGCTCACAGCAAAACAAGGTTTCTGCCACCATTTCCCAATGGCATTACAAAAACACTGATCAGGCCATGAGGTTCCTTCTCACACGGTTTGTTCAGAAATGCAGTTCAAACCTGGGTGTGTTGCCACCTCAGTTGCTTCAGCTGTTCTCTACACTGCAGATCCTTCAGTTACCTGTCATGGGATCACTTCTGCTTCTCTTTTCGCCTTGGAGGTCTATTTTATTGTTTGTTGCTAGCTGACAGCTCTCACTTCTGGTGCTCGTCCTTCTCATTACAGGGTTGGTACATTTTCAGAAATGAAGAATGAAACATCTGAGCGCACACAATGGCAGTTTTCATTTCTGAACAATGAAAGGTGACAAATAAAAGGGCTCTCCTGGATGAGCTGTTCTGCAGCAGGCTGGAGAGGCCACAAAGCAGAGGCCATCTGTCACCTCCTTTAAGGACCAAATAGGAATGACTCAGTACCTTTTTTGGATATCCCTGGCTATCATCCGCAGGAGTAACATAAAGACCAGGGAGATGCCAGCTCCATTCCCTCTCTGTGTGTTGGTGGAAGGACCCACACCTCCGTCCCCTGCCCACCCCAGCATGAACCAGGAGCTGCTGGAGAAGCACCAAGAGGAAGGATGCCCCAGTGTCACCCACCCCTTACACCTCTTTTGGAGGCCAGGAGCTGGGCAGAATAACATGTTCTAGTGAGGGAAAAGCCGGCACACAGGCTGCTAGAGACCTGCCCAGGACATGGTTAAAAGAAAGGCAAGAGCTAGGAATTGGTGAAGACTCTTGGAAGAGAGAAGGAACAGTCTTGGCATATCGACAGAACTGGCTGATAAACAGAACAGCAGAGTTTAAATACATATGTGTTAGTCACAGACTGGTAGAATGCTTAAAGAATGATACAACCACTTCTTTTCCCTTGTTTGCAATTTCCCTTGAGTCTGTCCCAGCTATTTAAAAGCAAAGCTTGTTTTTCCTCCAGATATTTTCACAAAAAGATGACAAGCTTTGAGCATTAATAAGAAATTTAAATACTAACTTGTTTTTCTGTCATGTTGAAGAAGGGCTTGTTGGCAGGGATCTTCACTCTTCATGGTATCTCCCTCCACATATATCCATCAGTAACAGGATTAAACACCATGCAGCAGCAAGCACCAAGCCTACACACACCCACCCCAGTAGGTTAGAAAGAAAGGCAGGACTTTTTACAAGACCTTCCCAAGGAGCTTTGTCATCCTTATCCATGGCAATAGGACCTGCTTCCCTCTGGCACCAGCACCCGTCAGATATGCTGCATTTGGATTAAGTAAACTTCCAAGGTCACTGCTTTTTCCCCCAGCATCAAAACCCAGCCATGAGGAATGCTGTCCCACCACTCACTGTCAGCTGTGTGCAGCCTATAGTGAAGAGTGCTTGGAGACACAAGGATGTCCCCAAGAGCACCAGGCCAGGCAAAGCAGCCTGCAGGGATAAGGGTGCATGGACCTGGAACAGGGGGGGTGTCTTGCCTGAGCAGGAGTGCACATGGGGAGTGAGATATCCGAGAGGACAGGGAAAGGTGTTGGAAGACAGTTGCCTGAGCCACCTCAACTTCTCCTGTGGGAAGAGCGTTCAACCTTCAGGAGCCAAAAATACAGGGACCATCTGCACTGTGCACAGCTGGCCCTGGCTGGCATCCAATGTCTCCTGTTCAGAGCCTTCTCCTCCAAGAAGCTGGCCCCTGGGCTTACATGGAAAGAGATATCCACCATGTGTGCAAGCATCTTGCTAAAAGAAGTGGTTTTGTGGCGCTGCAATTAACCCCCTCCATCAATAGGATAATGCCCCTGCATGCAATTTCCCTGCATTTTACCCAGCCATCCATGCTTGAAGCAGCATGAAATCAGTGCATCCCCGTTGGGAGGCAGGACTGGGGACTCTGATGGGACTGGGACATCCAAGTGTCCTCTCCTTACAGGTGAAGTCGAGGTAAGGAGGCTCCATCCTTTCCCAGGAAAGATGGTGGTGCTGGAGAAGGAGAGCACAAGGAGGGGCTGCCTCTGCCACCAGGTGCTCAGTGTTTTGGAACCACCTGGGCCCTGTGGTGAGGCCAGGTGGGAATCCAAGGAGAGCCAAGAGCAGCAGCAGGTGGATTTTGTGGCATGCTTTGAAAAGTAAAACCTCCTGCTGTGGATATGGCAACTGGTAAGAAGCACTCATCCACCAAACCCCCTGGTCCCATGGCACGCGCAGTTCACACAGTGTGGTGGTCCTTCCCATGGGCTAGCTCTTCTCAGCCAGGTCCCTCCTAGCAAAGGTACCCCTGAGGGGGTTTAGGAGTGACTGAACACTAATGGGAAAGATGGGGTAACTCCAGGGTGTATATATATATATGCATAGATACATGCTTTTTAAAAAAGATGTCACCAACAGCAGAGGAAGAACCGGACAAAGCCAGAGTAGCTCTCACAAAACCCATCTCCTCATACAGCTCAGCTGTCAGAGAAACCCATCATGCTGAGACACCCACACGGAGCCCCTATGCCCTGGCACAGGTAGCTTTTCCTCTTCTAAAGAGAAATCCCAGGCATGATAAAAAGATTTCAAGTGATAGCAAGTCAGCTTTGCCACCAGGTAAATCATCCTTCAGTTAATGCCACTGCTTCAACTTTACAGCATGTTTCTAACCTGTATTTCTTTCTCAGTATGTCATTGCCCACTACAGTAAAGAGCCACAAGCTATTGGAAATCATCTCTTCATTTATCTACTCATGAATATTAGTTTAACTTTGGCTCCCTTGATACACAGACCTACAAGAAAGCCTTGTTGAGTGCATCCAAAGACAGGCACTGTCCCAAGCCCCACTGTTGAACTGGGGTATACTTTCACTCGCTGGCAATACAAAATGAAGATTGATTAATTAATGCATCACCAAGATGTGAATTTACCTCCCCAGTGCGGAGAAGTTAGGCTAAATCTCATGTCTATTTTGCGCTGTTTATAAACTGCTTCCTAGTTACCCAAGTTTGCCCTTTTCATTACTAAGAAGATGTGTTATTATGCAGTTACAGTATTTCTAAATATACCCACTCCTCCCAATATTTAGAAGGGAATGCGGGTGTCTGGAGCCAGTCCAAGAACAGAGCAATGACTGCAAGAACTGTGAGATGGGCAGAACTGAACCTTTCCCTTTAGAATACGTCATTTTGCACTTTGGAGAAATTCCTGCGCATCCCAGCTAACAGACAACATCCCACAAGCCACTGCACAAAAAGGTGGCAAAGGAAGGAGGGAAGAACACAAGGGAGGAGGAAAAATAGGTGGGGAGACAGAAGTGCAGCAGCTTGGGTCAGCGTGCTGCCAGCCCTGCGCAGGTGCTGCCCTGGCCCCAGTCCTGGCAGGCTGTGGGGAGCTGGAGCAGCCATTGCACTGTGGAGGCTGCGACCCAGTCACCTTCCAGCTTTGCGAAATGAGTTTTAGCAATAACAGCCCAAGGTGCCACTGTGGAAATGGACTAGGAACTCCGTAATATCTTCTATCCTCAGTGCCTTCGTGCAAAGCAGCTACGGACTTATAAACTCTCTGTGGTTCAAGGACAAGAATCTAACCTCCTGTCTGACCCTACTGAAGAGACATCACAGACACAGGGTAACATCTTCCAGATGTTCAGAGGGCCAGTCCCACCGGAAGGACCTCCCATTCCTTCCCTGCCCTCGTGCCCATGCTTCCCTCCCATGCTCACACCTCTGCTTCTTGCTTGTGAAACTTTTGCTTGATGCATTTAATCAGGGCTGTCAGGCGCTGTGTGGGTTTGTGATGCACAATGCTGGGAGCCGTCAAGGGAGAGGGGCAGGGATGGACATCAATGGGGTGATGCCTGCACTCAGCTGGGGGAATGCCATCCCCTGTGGGTGTGCAGCCACAACGCTTGTGTGCCTTGGCAGGCACAAATGCTTCGCTGCCTGCTGAAATGTGAAATCCACAGATATGAAAGAGGGATTTTTCATCAGAGGCCTCAGTGCTCTGAGCAGCCAGATGAGAGCTTGGGACCTGCCTGGCATGCTCTGGATGGCTCCATGTTCTCACTCCATCCTGCAGCAAAATACAGCCCTGCGGCTTCCTTGGATGGAGGGAACCATCAGCTTCCTGGGCTGGTTGCTGCGATTGCTTCTGTGGTCCGATGATCCCATCCCATCCCAGTGCCCCATGGTGGAGCAAAGGCCCTGCTCCACCACCGGCATGGGCTGACCTGCCAGCACTCCGAGCTGGCATTTTCTAGGTGCTAATCCCAGCTCCTAACAATGCCAAGGAGGAAGGGGTGGAGGATATTTTTTTCTTGGCCTCCAGGGATTGAAATAGAAGAAGAAAGTCAGTTCTGCCATATCCAGTTACTGCAATGCAATCTAGCTGGGCCAGTTTCACTGACAAATTTGACCAGCAGCCAACTTGCTTTGTCTTCCATGGCCCAAAGCTACTGAAGTTCAAAGGAGAGCACAACGATCGCTTTTCTCAGGACCTCAGTTGCTGCCCTCCCCGCCGGCCAGAGCTGTACACCCTCTCCCAGGGCACCTCTCCTCCCCGTGCCATCCATTCCACCATCCCAAGTCCTCTCCTGCAGCACACAGACACACACACACACTCTCAGGCAAAATAACGTAGTGTTTAACCAGACAATTTCCCTGCTCTCTTTTTCCAAAAAAATACAAATTTCCTCCCTTCCTCCTGATCATGGACACTTTCCTATCCAATTCCCAGTCAGGCCCTCTTCTTCCCATGGTTAAAAACAAAATAGCATCACTAGTGATGCTGAATGCAAGAGTCCCCCCCCACCCCCACCTGAAAAAGCAGCTTTTTCAGTGTCAGTTCTCAGCACTGGCTGCAAGCTGGGATCACCTGCAAATCAGTGCAAAACCCTGCGGCGCCACTGGGATAACCGGTCACACATACCAGCATTTCCCTTTCTAGGCAGGTCTGGCCTGCAGCACCTGCAGTTCCCCACCATGGGGAAATTTTCCACCAGCCTACCGGTGGGAAAATAACCCCAGTGCTCTCATGGCGAGGGGCACGGCGCTTTCTATCCCCCAGCCCACACCAAACGCCACATATAGAAGGTGAAGACTGCGAGTGCCTTGTCCTCAAAGCCAGAGGAAAGCTCCCAGGTGATGGGCTTGGGGGGAACAATTTAACCCCTTGTTCATGTCTCCAAAATAAACCTTTGTTTATTTCTCCCTTAGCTGCAATTTTCATTTTTCTCCCTGTTTTGTCCCAGGCCCTGGTCAGGAGAGGACCCTCCTATAAGAAACTCCATAAACATCCAGAAAGAGCTATTTCCAAGTGCTCATGGGCTAGTTAGAACTCGATTACTCAGCTGGAAGGTCCAGGGTACTGCTGGGTGATCTGGAATAGATAAAGAATCAGAGCCAGAGCAGTCTGTTAAGAGGGGTATCCACATAAGCCTCCGCTCTGTTTATGCTGCTGATATTCCTCAGCCCTATCCCATCACAGCAGACGCGAATCCAGCCTGGGACATGAAATCTGCCCGTGACTACACAGATAAATAGCTGAAGAGTCTCCTTCTTTCACTTTCTGGCTCAGCTTGCTGTGAAAAACTAGGGAAACCAAATGCTTCCCAGCCTCCCACGCATGAAGCACATACCAAATATTCTTAGTGCAGAGGTTAATAAATGTTACAGAGAAGTGGGATTGGCTCCCACTATGGCAAGGCACAAAAAGAGAAGAGGGACTGGCATGAAGCTTTCTAGCTCAAAGCAAGCTATTAAGGGATTTGCCAGGTGCAGTGAAAGAGATAAATGTACCCAAATCAAAATAAAAGAATTAATTTTAACTTAACAATAAACACAAAACAAATGGCTTGGGCCAAAACGGGCTTCTTGAGGTGATTTCCACAAAGCAGCAAACTTTTTTTATTCCACAAGAACCAGAGACTGTTTAAGCTTTTGCACAAGAAGAACTGAAAGGACCAAGAGTCCAGAGATCTCCAAAGGAAAAAAACAGATGAAAAAGAAACACAGCCTGCGGGATCGCTGTCACTGCACCAGCCCCTCCAGCCACCTTCTGGGAGTTCCATCTCTGCTCCCAGCCCTGCCAAAGGATGTTAGAGCAGAGGCAGAGAGAAAATCCCTGGCACCAGCACAGGTTTTGGCTTTGTGAGTAACACCGGGATTTCATGAAATACCCTGTTCCCTCCCGGAGTGCCTGTACCAGCTCCCTGCCTCACTCCTCTGGTCTCTACATGACAGCTATACCTCCTCAGCAAGCACAGCACACCTTTCTCAGGGTTCGTGTTTTCCATCTTGTCCCCTAAAACAGCCCAGCGGAATTCACAGGTATGCCCCTGCATTTCTCACAGAAACAGCTCAAGCGTGGGGAGATGTGACTTACGTCTATCGAGTGTTCCCTCTGAATAAGTTTCCTGGTCTCCTTTTCGCAGTGATTGAGCATTGTGTCGCAGTTTTGCGGGCCAGGTGGGGAATTTTCTGTTTGGTTTTTCTGACTGAGCTCCAGAGGGATGCTTCCATCTGGATCCACCACATCCAGCTCCTTTTCCAGCTCTTCCATCTCCTCTGGAGACAGAGTAGACAACAAACTGTCAATATCTGGATCTTCACTAACTTGTCGCCGATATTTGGCCACTTTGGACATCTTGGCTCGCTGGCGAGACACGGTTGCGGTTGTGTGTGGTACCCAAGGAAGGAGAAAAAACAAAAGAAGCCGAAGCTCCAACACTGCTTCCCCCAGTGGTAGCAGGTGCTGAAGTGTTAAATATCAGCAGCTCTCAATCGCTGCAGCCCGGGATATAGTAGTTATAAAGAGGGGACACTCCTCAGTCCAAGAGTTGGCCAATAACAGGATCCAGCTGCGATTCGG
This sequence comes from Pandion haliaetus, assembly GCA_013401275.1. Classification (NCBI taxonomy): domain Eukaryota; kingdom Metazoa; phylum Chordata; class Aves; order Accipitriformes; family Pandionidae; genus Pandion; species Pandion haliaetus. Next base: position 35,217 of record VYZV01008163.1, on the reverse strand, counting down.
GTGCTGGCAAGCCAATGGAGCCCAGTGGGAGGCGGGGAATGGTGCTATCAGAGGAGCCTGAAACCCGAGGACATTCCAGGGAACCATGCAGAGTTGCATGACCAAATTTAGTCCGGAGCATTTAGCCTTTTAAAGGCAATGGGCCAACCTAGTGAGAAAACACGCAAAAATGCACAAGCTGGCAGGCGGAGGATCTGGGGGGTGGGGGAGGCAGATCCCTAGCATGTGCCCATCGGTGCTGGAGGGCTAATAAAGAGGTCGGTGTGGCTCTGAAGATACAGGGCGTCTCCTTCACAGGAGGGGAGAGTTTCTGCTGTGACAGTGACAGCTCTTGTCTGAAATCGGCCATAAAGCACACACCCTGGAGGAAGTTTTCATATTTATCCTCCTGCTCTCCAGGATCTTTGCAGTTAGACAAAGCACACAGCCCTTCAGGAAAGAGGTGGTAGGTGGTTATGTTGCTGGTGCAGACTGGTTTCTTTACGAAGGATGTGCAAAGCCCAGTGCCTTTGAAGCAGGGAGGAAGCATGCAGCGAGTGCCACCCCAGCCCAGCGCCTGCTCCTCGCTCTGCAAATTCTGACCCCAGCACCATCCCTGGGTCACTTTATCAGAGCTTCTGCTGATTCCCTGTCCTCTGCAGGGGTGTTTCTGCAGCTGCTCTCCCTCACAACACTCCTATTTCCCCTCACCAAGCCCCAGAGACATCCCTCCTTCTGCACAGACTAAATTCCTGAGTCTCTCTCCTGCTTCTGGTTCAGGCAGTGCCTTAAGCCTGGGCTTTGGTTGAAGGCACCTACTTTACATCAACCTAATCCATAAAGAAGCTTACTGGCACCTGCACATTCTCCCAGGGGGACAGAGACAGATAGGATCTTCTCTCCAAGTTTCAAGGCAGCTTCACCCCATGTACAGCATTTCATACCCGCTCGTTATGCTGCCAACTTCATCCTTTATCATCCTCCTAATATTTACTGCCTGCTCTCAGGCCTCTCTCTTTGCTAGTCAAAACAAGCAGCCCTTTGGTATTCTTCAGTAAAATAAGCTCTCGTAAGATTTCCTTATGAGGCCAATCACCTTTTCTGGCCATGTCCCTGGCTCAGATCCCATCCAGAACACAGGCACAGGGTGCTCCAGGTGAGTGTCCCAATGCCTTGTGTTACAAACTAGACATTCCCCATCTTGACGGGAAATGCACATTCTTATTGCGTTCTAGGATTTCATTTATCTCCAGCATCACAGCATCCAGCTCCTGCTCATAGCCTTCCTATGATTCACCAGCGGGACTGAGATTTTTTCCAGATTATAGAAGAAACTGCTGGTTTTAGTTTCCAAGTGCATAACCTTAAACATTGCTGTGCTGAATTTCATCCCACTTCACCCCATCACTTCTATCTCCCTGACATCATGACCCTCATCTTAGTGCTCACTTGCACCAAGGCCTAGGAGGGACATGGCCATCTGCCTTCACCTTCTTCTCATTCCCTTACCCCAAAACTGCCATGGCTGCAACAACACTGAAGGCAGCAGGAACCAGGGTGAATTTAGCTTATTGATGTCAATTTGGTGTCCTCTTCATCTGCAGAAGCCAAATGAGTATCTTGCTTTTCCCACCTTACTACAGTCCTGGACCTCTCTAATGTGCTGTCTCATTGCTTTTCAGGATACACAGTTCAAAATGTTTTAACACTGTGTCTTCTGGAAGAGAAATTTGAATTAACAGGGTCTGGAGATGGAAGAAATGACCAAATGACTGGTATTTCTATGTGGTGTTGCTGTGCTTAGTCACTGGAAGCAAACAGCAAGTGCTTGTAAGAGGTCAGTAACAAACTGGAAGCTCAGTTCCCAACTAGAGAGGGCATGAAAGTAAGGTAGTGAGGAATCATAGCTATGTGTCTCCCTCTTCCAGGAAAGGTCTAAGCTTTCTCGGGTGTACCACCCCTGGCTCCAGGGAGAGGGTACATGGACAGCCCTGGGGACAACCTGCAATGCTAAAACAGAAAGAATCTTTCTACTGGTGAGTAAAACCTAGAACTGTCTTTCCGTCTGCCTTGCCTTCATGACTCTTTCCTGGGTTGTAAAATGGGTTTCAACAGAATAAAATCACTATCAACACCTTGATAAGGTCTCTATTTTGTTGTTCCTGAATCTTGTTTCCTGTGATGAGAAGCAGCAGACACCGAGTTCCCTAAAAAGCTGTAAACATGACCTGAGAGGCTCTGAGTTTCTCCTAAAGTATCACACATCCTTCCCTGATTTGGGAGTCCACATCTGCCAGGCTCACCTCCACTGAGCTGCAGAGCTGGCTATGCAGAGGTAACACAGAGTCAGAGTTTTGCAGAGAAATATTCCCTCATTAGTAGAAAAGTTGGGAGAGAAGCAGGGGTCACCTGAAACCTGTCGTGGTTTATAGTGGATGGTCTCACTGCAATTTATCTTGGCTGTCACATCTCTTTTTAAACAGGGATATTAGCATAGCTCTGACTGCACAATATTCCACAGCACTCTCAGTGCCGTAAGAAAGAAAACACCAAAAGAAAATCTAGTGTTTTCACCCCAGAGTAAGAGGAGCTCTGGATATGTCTGCACTGGCTGCTCCTTCACAGGCCACCAGCAACTGGGGCTGGGGAGGTGTACAGGGACCCTTGGGCATTGCTCCATGGCCGGCTCCAGCCACCACAGGCTTGATGGCAGCCCTCTGAAGCTGTGCCAGTCAGGACAGCACGGTGCGGTTTGGTGCAGAGGAGCTCCCAGCAGCTCTGAATATCTGCCGAGGCTCTGTCAGTCTCTGCATTTATCAGGATCCCCATCTCCATAGCAACTGAGCACCTCGGAGGCACTAATGAATATTTCTGCACAACATGCCTTTGAAACGCAGCAACATGATTAGCCACATCTTAGAGATGAGGAACTGAGACAGAGTCAGATTAAGTACCTTTTCCAGGCTCATGTACAGGGTCTCTGGCAGAGCTGGGAAAGCTTTCTGTGCCCCCACCTCTTGTGCCACCACCTAGGACCATCTGTCTTCCTTTATTTTTTCCTATTAGCTGACAAAGAACAACTGAAAATTGGTTGGATTCCTCTAATCTATTTTATTTCCCTTTCCTTTAAAGCCTGCAGCAGGAAAGGTTAAACACACTGATCTTTTTTTCATTTTAGAAGATGTTCCTTGAGAAAACAAGTGACATCTCCCAGCCAGGCAGCTGCTCTGGAACACGTTGGTCCCCTGGCCAGCAGGAGAAACTGCTTCTCTCCCAAACCCAACTGCAACTTCACCCACAACCTCCCTCCACAAAACACCTGCTCACATGACAGCTAGGGAAGTGTGGAGAAGACATTATATATCAGGAAAGGAACCAGCTCCTGGATGCAGGGAAATTCAGAAAGCCCCAGAAAGCCCTTGAGCCCCTTCCAGCAGCCTGCCGGGGGGGTGTGGGAATTAAGGCACGGACTCCGTGGTCTGGATAAGCAAAATCATTTAATCCCCCAATTACAACAATTTATATAGACATGCTACCCATTTTTCATGATCTAAGTGATATTTGTTAAAAAAAGGAATTAGATTCCAAAGCATATTTTTTATCTTTGACCAGATAGCTCAGACATAGTTTCTCTTTATCAGTCATGCGGATTACTTGGCCGACGCTTGGGTCCTTCATCAGTTCCTCCTCATTCTTTCTATCTCAACACCTGCATTCCCAAGCTCTACAGTATACACTCTAGGTGCTCTTCATGCACTTGTCAGCAGAACATTTAGTTCAGGGATCTTCTTCTGTCTCATGGTTTCACATACTCACCGTCCCCCACAGGGGTGCCACCAGTGCCCCCAGCTGATCTACTGGAGGTCCTTTTTGGTGACTCTGGCCTCTGCTGCTCAAGCACCACACGGGCTCAGCAGGGAGTTTCACAAGCTGTCACACAGCTTGTGAAAGGGATGACCAGAATGATTATTCAGCCTGATATAATTAACCTGCCACTCATTAGGGGAAGGGACAAAGGCAACTGCAAGAAATTGCCACCCTAAGAAGGGTTGGACCAGTGCAGGGCCAGTCACAGTAGTAACAGAGAACACAAGAGCAGAGAAGTCTGCTCCCAGGCTCGACCAGGCCACAGCAGCCAGGGATGAGGCTTTCTGGGATGAGATTTTCTGCTCTTCACATCTCTCCTTCTTGGCCAAAGCAGAAGCCACAATACCACCTTCTGGTAATCTCCTTTACTGCATCAACCCCTGCTCCCATCCTGCCTTAAATAAGGACAAACATGACATCGCTGCACTCAAGACCATGAAGTCTTACATTTACAAGAAATCTTTGAAAGCCTTCAAAACCAGCAAATTATAGCAGGGGGAGCATTTCAGCTCCTTTCCATTGCTTCAGCCCATGATTCGTTAGAGCAATTAAGTGCCTTGGCCCACAATCCGCATTGCCTATTGCGACCAAATGATTTACCACCCTTACAAGGGAGCGCAGTGTGTAAGGTTAAATTAGGAGTGTGAAAAGAGTAAGTGATTTACAACTTAGAGTGCTTGCAAACTTGTAGGGAAAGGCTACGGGGCTTTGCAGGCTGCTGTGGCATTTGCTGCCAGCACAGAGACTAATTCTCTGGTTTTCAGCTCTGCCTTCCTGGCCTCCCTGAAGAACTGCCCTCTTGAAGGCAGCATCTCTTGAGGGGGACCTCAAAGCTCAGCTCTCACCCATGCTGCCCGGCCCACAGGAGCATCCCCAGTGACACCTCGAGGTCAGCCCAGCTTACTCAGCAGCGTCAGGAGTGAGGTGGGCCCTGCTCCCGAGTGTCTCAGCAGCTCCAGTGGGATGGATGCCCTCATCGTGGGCACATTGCCCTGCACCGACCCCTCTGTCACTGGGCAGGCACCCTTCCCCAGTTCAGCTGGGCTCTCCTCCACTTCCACGGCCAGGGGCACCCACAGCATTTTCTGCCAGGATGCATTTACAGACAGAGCAGTTGCCTGCAGTCTCAAGGATGGGCAAAGCTGACCCCTGCATGCCCCTCGGATTTGCTCATGCTTTTACCACAGGCGCTACTTATCCGAGGGCTAAATTAAAGTTGCTTTGTCTTTCAGGCCTTTGTCAGAGCGCCGTGACGGGGGCCTAGCCCTAACAGAGGCGTTATGTGCTTTTTTTCTGCATCGGGGTCTCTCCTTAGCCCCCCGACCCGCACCCACGGGGCTCCCACAGCCAGCCCTCAGAGGGCCCCCTCTAAGCACCCTCTCCCCTTCCCCAGGGACATACGCAGACAGCGGTGCCCGAGGACGGCAGGAGCGGGCCAGGTGGCTCCAGCAGATGACAGCAGGCCCCGGAGAAGCCTAGCCGGTCAACCGCCGGCGGGGCGGAGCGAAGGAGTCACAGCGCATGCGCAGACACCTGCGCGCGCACCTGCCTCCCCACTGCCTATTCCCGCCCTCCGTCCCCATTGGTCGGCGCCAGGGGGCGGTGAGCCAATCGCGTGGGGGCGAAGGCGGGCGAGGGTGGCGGCGCAGCGAAGATGGAGGAGTACGCGCGTGAGCCCTGGTGAGCGGTCCGCGCGCGCGGCGGTCTGTGGGCTNGCGGGGCCCCTGTGAGGGGAGCGGCCGGGCCGAGGGGAGCGGCCGGGGAGGCCCGGCCGGGGCTGCTGGTGGCTGGAGGCCCGGGTAGCCAAAGCCCCGCCGGTTACCGAGCTCGGCGGGGCCTCCCTGAAGAGGCTGGGGGGTGCGGGGGGGTTACCGGCGTGGCGGCTAGGCCCTGCGGCCTGCGCCGGGCCTGGGCCTCTGTGGGCTGCAACCCCTGGGCAGAGGTTTCCTGGTGGGGTGGCGGTTGGCCCCCTCAGCGCCCGGGGACTCTGCCCTTTTCCTTACCCCAGTTCCGTGACGCGGGAGCTCACCGGCCGGGCCGCGCAGGCAGCCTTACCGCCGAACAGACGGCATCTGAACCCCATCGTCTTTCGGCAGTGTCTCTGTTTACAGTCACAGCCGCGCGGGTTGCAACTTAAAGGTTTTATTTGTAGTAACAAACCATTTAAATGAAAGCTTAGGCTCAGGATTAAGTATGCAGCGTGCTGCTCGCCTCTGTAAATAGAGACTGGTGACCGTTCTGTTCATGAAGCTTTTCCCGAAGCTTTGCAGGTTGATCTGCTGCCATGTTTTAAGTTTCTCCATAAACATCAGCTCCGTCTCTCCACAGCACAAAGTTTGGGACAATAGCAAAATAAATTTTATTTATTAATTGATTGCTGTGGGCTCCAGGTAATCTCGTTCTCCCTTCAGCAGGGTCACACGATAGGGACGTTTTGCTGCTAAGCTGTAGGGGGACTGTTGGGGGCTCCATGCCGTTTTGTCCTCTTTTGCTGCTCATCACCCTGTTATCTCTCTCCCCCCACAGCAACGTGGCGGGGGCTCAGCACCCTGGGAGCTGCTGTTTCTGGGGGTGGTGTGACCTCGCTAGAAGGTGTCACTGTAGGGCCTTGCTGTAATTTGCATTGCAGTCGCCTTTGTTAGTAGCGTGGATTGTTGTGTACTCTCATCTGCACTGGGAGTGGCCGGAAAGGCTGATGGGGGAGGCAGAGGTCAGGCTGTTCAGGCTGGCATGTCATGACGGTTTGGCGACAAGGATGAAGTGCTGCCCCTTCTGCAGCAGAGCTGGTGTCAGACTGTTGCTGAGAAAAGGCAGCTTTGTTTAGTTAAACCGCAGTGGCCTCTGACTCTTGCAGTTCATCAGCCGTTAGGAGAGCTGCAGGCAGCCGTGGACCTTGGAGGGACGACTCATCTCTAAGTGAGGGTCTTGGCTCATGGGCAGGCAGAGCTGGCCTGGCACCCGCCGGCTTTCCTTGCTCTGCTGGCCTTGCCACTCTCTCCTCTTTTTATCGAGCCAAACAGTGCTGTAAGGCATCACAGCTTCCTCTGGGTGCGTATCTGAGGTGTGGGGTTTCCTCAGCCTCTCCAGTCAGTCGAGCCGGTATGTGGCTGCCCTGAAATCCTGGCCTCTGCTCTGCATATCTAAGCGATCTTGGTTGCCATCGGGAGTAGGGATCCAACCTTATCTTGCATGTAGCAGTGAGCACATCATTCTCCTACTGTGAGGGCTCCCCTTAAAGTCAGGGAAACAATTAACAGTAACATTAAGCTTGTAGGTAATTGCCAAATTAATAATGGAATAATCTCTTTTATTCTCTTCCGATTCTTTCCTCTGCTGAGGTCAAGCATTGCTGGGGACTGTGGGATGTTTAGTGTTCTCTTTCAGATGCACACGGCATCTATCTGGGAGTTTAAAGGAGCTGACATATGAAATGGCTGTGCTGGTATCAAAGATGTTTTCTCATTTAAAAGCTGCTCCTGCGGAGGCTTAGAGGGTGGTTTAAAAGGAAAACTAAGAACCCCAAAGGTAACGGCTAATGAGCTTGACATCTGAAGCAGGGTTAAAGATGGAAAAAAATCTAGGAAAGCATTCTGTGATTGGGGTTTAATTAACAAAGCTTCTGTAAAGAACGGTCATGATTTGCTAAATTGGAATTCTTTGACCTTGTGGGTAAAGGAAGACCACTTTACATAATCCATTTAGATTTCTAGAAAGTCTTTTAACAAGTTCATTGTTAGCAAGTTAACGAAGGAAGAGAGTTGTGATGAGATGTTTTATTCATAACAGAGTAGATCAAAATCTGGGCAGGAGACGTGGAGAAGAACAAAACAAAAAAAAACCCTGAGAAGAAAGACTTGCTTTTCATCTTAGCATCTCTGACAACAGTGTGCCTGTAACCTTTTCCTGATCATTAAATGTGGTAAATAGGGGAAGGAAAATAAAATGTGAAGTAGGGCTAAATTATTTAATTTAGTCAAAGCTAGAGGTGATTGTAAGGAGTATGAGATGAAAGCATGTTACAGGCAGGGCAATAAAAAAGAAGGGTGATGCGTGGTGGGATAATGTACAATCCTCCCTCTGTTTTCTGAATTGGTGTGGGTTTGGGACCTGGATGTCACTGTTACTGGTGAAGATCAGTGGTGACATTTGGGTGGGGTTCTGGTGCATTTGGAACAACCAAGTGATGCCAAGATGCAAAAGCAAAGCAAGCGAACAATGCCATGTGTGCAAACAAGCAATTTACCTTCGGTTAGAAGGCGTGCAGAGCTGGCTGCGCTCTCTCATTAAAATGACTGTGGAGGTAGGGAGAGATTCAGAAGTAGGTCATGAAAGTGAGAAACCTGACAGAACATGTAGGAGGAGGGACTGCAAATTTTAGACTTTTTTTTTCAGGAAGATTAAAAAAACACCTCATGACAAAATATGCGGTACAGTGGGGAGTCTGGGGAAAAGTGTTGATGTTTTTCACTCCTTGCAGCAGAAGAGCATTAGCATATTCTGTGAAGTAGAAAGGTGGCAGATTCAAAACGGATCAATGAAGATGTATTCTCAAGTGTAGGAGCTGGATGCTGTAGGGAATCCTCAAGAACAGGAATGTGAAATTCAGAGTGAAATAGGAAAAGCACATTGATGCTCATATCTGTGGTTTGCTAATGTGAACACTGAGCTTGCCACATTGTTCAGTTTTGTGACCCTGCATGTTGTTGCTAGGTTTGATGTTTATTGCCAATGCAGGAGCTATAGTCATCTGAAGCTTGGCTTCTGCTGTAAAATTTTGATATAAGATGAAGGGACCAAAATAACTGTTATTTTATGGTTTGAAATTACTAGCAGTGGCAACAGAGGTTAATAGCAGGTTAGTGCTCACCTGGTTTAGGAGTTCAGTTAGTGGCGGAGTGTTACAAGGCTCTAGTGCTTGGCACTGGTTTTCAACCCCAAATTAAAGCTCATGTCACTGGTGTTGAAAGTGTTTGCTGTGAGGAAGGTGCTCTTTCTGTTGCAAAGCTTTTGCTCGCTGGTCGGAAACGTTCGATGTGCTCTATTGTTGGAGGTAGGAATCATGGCCTTCTGGACCTCTGACTAGATCTGTGTTTTGTTTGCATGAACTTCAAAGATCCTGGATGCATCAGGAAAAACCTTTCCAGTTTAACAAAAGATGACTTTTAAGTCTCTCAATAACCAGAACTAATGAAAAGCATGAGTAATTCAGGAAAGTGGTGTTTTGTGCCAGCTGTGAAATGAGTCTCGTGGAATTTGCCACCTAAGTTTTCTGTAGACAAGAATGAGAGCCGTAAATTTAAAGCCATTTACGCTACATAAATAGGACAGAGCTGGAATTCTGCAGAAGTTTTACATGATAGAAATACATTTCTCTGCCTTGTGTGAGAAGTTCAGGCAATTCTTCTGTATAATTTGATGTTTACCACTCTAGGGAGATGGGTTGGTAGACTTGCAGCAAAGGTTGAGTTTGTTTTGCTATAATATTACTTGTGTGTGTGTTTTGTTGATGTCTGTGCAGCAAGCTGGATGTGAGACAATACAGCTAGCAGGCTTGATTTTCATGTCAGTTTTGGATACTGTGACACGTGTTTTGATGGTGAATTTTCAATGTGAATGCACTTAGGGCGTGAGTGGTGGATCCATTACTATTGAACGTGATGGAATTTAGTATTTTCATCTTTGTTTTTCTTTATAGTCCCTGGAGGATAGTAGATGACTGTGGAGGTGCCTTCACGATGGGAGCGATAGGAGGTGGCATTTTCCAAGCTATCAAGGGGTTCAGAAATTCCCCAGTGGTAAGTAAAGTCACTTGAGAGTGCATTCAGAGTGTGGTCCTGCTTTCTCTGTCCATCAACAGTTAATCTGGCCAGCCAAAGGTAAAGGAGAAGAAATCCCTGTGCAGTGAGTAGGACTGGTTAATGGCCTGCATGTCTGTCTTGGTTTCGGTTTCAGCCCAGATGGTAACAAAGCACCACGCAGCTGCTCACTCACTCCCCACCCCCTCCCCTGGCCACGTTGGGATGAGGAGAAAATACAAAGGCAGGCTCGTGGGTCAAGACAAGGACTGGGAGGGATCACTCCCCACTTGTGGTCATGGGCAAAAGACAGGCTCAACTTGGGGAAGAAACAAAATCAATTTAATTTACTACAAACATCAGAACACCTTTCCCCCCCACCCCTCCCGCCTTCCCGGCTCAGTTCCATTCCCAGTTCTTTCTACCTCCTCCCCCTGGCGGCGCAGGGGAACAGGAGATGGGGGATAGGGTCAGCTGCCCACACATTGTCTCTGCCACTCCTTTCCTCAGGGGGAAGATTCCTCACTCGTCCCCTGCTCCACCGTGGGGTCCCTCCCATGGGAGACAGTCCTTCACCAACTTCTCCAACGTGGTTCCTTTCCGCGGGCTGCAGTTCCTCGCAAACTTCCCTGGCGTGGGTCCTTTCCGCGGGCTTCAGTTCTTCCTGAACTTCCCTGATGTGGGTCCTTTGTGCGGGCTGCTCTTCAGTCACACACTGCTCCAGCGCAGGCTTTCCCATGGAGTTACGGCCATCTTCGGGAGCCTCTGCTCCACCGTTCACCCCCATGGGCTGCAGGGGGACAGCCTGCCATCTCACCACGGGCTGCAGGGCCGTCAGCCCCCTCAGGCCCCCTCCTCCCCCTCCTTCTTCACTGACCTCAGTATCGGCAGAGGGGTTCCTCTCACATTCCAATTGCCCCCCTCACTACCAGTTCCCCTTCTTAAATATGTTCTCCCAGAGGCACTACCACCATCACTGGTTGGTTCAGCCTGGGCCAGAGGCCGGTCCAACTTGGAGCCAGGGGAGTTCCAGCAGCTTCTTAGAGCGCCACCCCCTGCGGCCCCCTCCCCCGCTACAAAAAAAGCCCACGTGCCACACAAACCCATAGCAATGTCATTAATCCAAACCAGGAGGGTACAACTGGTGAACGGCTCAGGATCCACATGGGTCCTTCATCTTTCTGGGTAAAAATTCTGCTTCACTCAGATTGATCTGATTGCAGCAGTGGGACGCTGGCAGCCGGCTGCCCTCCCTTGCTGAGGGACACCTCCCTCAGGATGGGGAAGTGGATGGTGCAGCAGAATATAACCGTCTTGGCTGATCTGATCAGCCTTTGGTTCTGTCAGCACGAAAAGCTGTGAAGCCTGGGCTGTTCTTCCTCTTCTGGCCTATCCCCTCTCCCTTTCTTTTAAGAAATGGAAAGACTCAAAGGAAGGATCTTTTTCTCCTTCGGATTTATATTAGGGGGCATTATTTTCTTTAATTAATCTCTTTTTAAATTATTAACATTTTTTATTAGCTGAATTTTTTTTGATAGTCAGGTTCTGTTTAAATGCAGATATGTACATAAACATGAAAGTTGAAGTTTAGCTGATGCAAGTCAGTTTTCACTTTCAGGATTTCTAGTGCAAAATTTTGACTATAAACCTGTTATAGAGACATTTGATAAAATAAGATCCAATTTCTACTTGAACATTTGCTTTAAAACATTTCTCTGGCTCCATATAAAAGGGTTTTTGTTGAGTGTATTTTGGTGTTACTATGTGACAATTTGCTTGCATAAAATTTAATAAGCCATCAGTTTGAGGTAAGTTTTGTAAATAACTGTTTCCAAACTACTCAGATGCTGCAGATGCTTAACTTGAAAAGGATTATATGCTTAACTACATTCTTAATTTTACTTAAGACTTATTGTCCACACTTCTGAGTGCTTGTATTGAAAATAAAACTTGGGTGTATGTTCTTTAAATCTTCTTAAAGTGTAGGAAAATATCTAGTCATAATTCTGTGGGCTCCTGGATGACATGCTTAGTGTTAGGCTCTGGAAGGCTCAGCACGACACTTAGAAGCTGAATTGCTTGCTTCTCTTAGCTACTGAGACTGAGCTGATGAGACAAGGGCTAAATACTCCATCTGACCAGCAGGAATGACTAAATTTGGGACAGCTAGTGAGATTGCTGCTGCCAGCTGAGCACAGTGCTCCTGGTCTGTGGGCATCTGCAACAGGTTTGAGGTGGTTGTACTAGAATAGATAAAATACTGATGGAATTGTAATATAACAGCATGCACTTTTCCTCTAATGCAGCACTGTGGCAGTCTTCCTCTGGGTGGATTTCCCTGTTCTCCATGGACAGAGTCTCCTCCCTGCAGTTACCTGTACCTGATGCTGCTGTTTGCTCCACTGGTGTCCTGTGTGCAAACTGTGTCAAGTGACCAGGCATCAGATAGGAATAAAGAAATTATACATGTGCAAAATAAATATGCTTATCTTGCTAAAAGTGTTCCTTTAAATGTCTCATTCAATCCCCACTAGGCCCCTCAAACAAACTTTGGACTCAAATTGTTTAATGCGTGATGGCTATAATTCATTTCTGTAGTTGACAGAACTATTCTAAGGGAGTAATAAATACTAAAGTATTTGTAAAATGCAGTTTCTGCCAGCTCCTGATCACAGCTGTTGAGGGAGCTCTGAAAGCAAACACACTCATGCTAGACCATCTCGTGATTATATGGGTGCAGCATGGCTGGCTTGTCTGCTTTCTCTAAACTGGTTTTTGTTTATTTTTTAATGTGTTGGGCCTGTGGCAAGTTTTTGCTATATACAGTCAGATTGGCTGTAAAGACTTCACTCTTCTTTTAACTATCGTTTCTCTTTTATTGTAGGGTGTAAACCACCGGCTGCGGGGAAGTTTGACAGCTATTAAAACAAGAGCTCCACAACTGGGAGGTAATTAATTTTGTATTGTTTTTGCAGTCAGTTGGCTGTTGGTAGATAACTGAGTTTGGGAATATAACATGGTATGAGTGCAGTGACACCTGAGCTGCGGGCCAGCTGTGTTGCAGCAGGGTTTGTTGGCCCAAGCAATGAGTAGATACAGTTCTGATGCATCCAGAATTAGTGTAGGTGTGGAGGAAGCATGCTTGTGTTCATGGAGTGATAGGCCAGGGTTAATAATTTTGTCATACTTTAACCAGCTCTGTGCAGAGCTGCCTGGGGGCCTGTGCATTGTGCCCAGGGTTTTAAAATAAACAAAATTGACTCATTAAAAGAAATTATCAAACTTGTAGAAACAATGAAGTGGATGGGTGGGTCTGGGTAGGATTTCAGACTGTTCCCCTGGGGTCAGCTACGTAAATTTCAGTCATTTCTATGAAGTGAGTTTTGTGTGTAAAAGTCTAAAAATCATAAAACTGCAGCTTGAGTCAAAATGATGTCATGACCTCTTGAAGGTCACACTGTGGTCACGTGCTGTGCTGTGCCATTATGCCATTCTGATGGGGAAATTGAATTAATGCATTACAGAAGGAGAAAGTGGGAGGGTGGTGTTGAGCATGGAAACATCAGCTGCAGCACAACTACTTAAAGAAATTGGGGCCACAGGCTGAAAAGGCTTTATGGCTGCAGCCTGTGGTGGCTGTGGAGAGAGGAATCCCACCTCCTGGTTTTTATTAAGCTGGTACAAGGTGTTAAGACACCTCAAATTAAGGAGGGCTGAACTTACTTTAAATAGTAGTTTTCCCAAAATTAGTCTGGAGATCAATATTTCTTTTCATTTATAATATACATTATTGTTAAAAAACTTCAGAATTTGCATTCTGAAAACCGTTGCAGTCTCTTTTCATCTGCCATACAATACCGACCAGCACCAATCTTCTGAGATGCCAGAAGCAGGATTAGGATAAAGTGCAAAATTACACTGCATCATTCTCTATGAGGAAATACATTTAACAAGTGAAAAATCTGAAAGTTCCCTGAGCTAATCTGGCTTTATTAGGATGGAAGTTCCATTATAATCACTGTTTGATAAGCTTCCTGTCATTAAATATAAATTAGTGAGATTATTATATAGAGAATGTATGTATATGTATGTGCATGTTTAATATGTGTGTCACCTGGCAAGTTGAGAATTTTTGCCAGTATTAATTTTAAGCTATGTTTGGTTCTTTGTGGGTTTGAGTATACTTCCACGTCTGAAAGCACCCTCATACTACACCATCTCATGATTATATGGGTCTAGCATGGCTGGCTTGTCTGCTTTCTCTAAACTGGTTTTTGTTTATTTTTTAACAGGTAGCTTTGCTGTCTGGGGAGGTCTCTTCTCCATGATTGACTGCAGTATGGTCAGAATGAGAGGGAAGGAAGATCCCTGGAATTCAATCACAAGCGGAGCCCTGACTGGAGCCATATTAGCTGCAAGAAGTAAGAAACTGAGGAAAATGGAATTGAAAAACTTCTGTATTCTAAATGTACAGTTCTTATTGTTATAGTGAAGCAACAGTCTGTGATACCGAAACTGGAATATCTTTCAATTTCTCTGAGAAAGTAAAATCTGAAACTTTTGTCCTGTGCTTATGAAAGTAATAATTATGTTCTCAGACATTGCCGATGTTCCTTTGTTTCCTTGAGGAAGAGGGGGGGAGTTGCCCAGTAATTATCCTTTTATTGGTGATGCTAATGAGGCTTAATGGATGCAAAATTACTGCTTCTGAATCTGCTTATAGGAGAGATTATATCTAAAGAAAGACAGCTATAATATGCAAAGTAATGCACCAAAGAAGTAAAAAGTGTTGTTTTGTGCTTTTTATTTTTAGATGGACCTGTTGCCATGGTCGGATCTGCTGCGATGGGAGGAATTCTCCTAGCTTTAATTGAAGGAGCTGGTATTCTGTTAACAAGATTTGCCTCCACACAATTTTCAAACAGTAAGGAGCCATCAGACTATGGTATCGCAAGGCTTTTATAGTGCAGTCTTTACTAATGTGCCTCTTCCAGTCATTGGTCTTATCACAGAGTAAATCTACTCTGCCAGTTGCCAGCTTCTAAGGCTGCAGAAAGTCAAGGAGGAGCTGCACCTTGCTGCTGACACAAGAGCACCATCAGCTCCTTCCTACTGGGTGACTGGAAGCTGGCATGGCTGAAAGCAGGGAGTTGCTGCTCTCGCTGTCTTCTGCCCAGTCCCCTGATGCAGCCACACAACCTGTCAGGTGGTGGCAGCAGTATTGAGTCAGTGGTGGGTGACACAACCGGTTTGGGGGAATAGCAAACAGCAAGTTGTGGGCAAGAGGGATGATGCCAGCAGGCTAGCTATGGTCTGTGTGCAAATGTGTGGGTAACCCTGGTTTAAATGAGGTGATAAAGATCAGCAGGCAGATACAGATAAAAGATTTCCAAGAGGGGTGGTGGTGGTGTTATTTTTCTTAAGTGCTTCAAAAACTACATCCGTTTGGTTTTTTCCTAAGTAAAATGCAAGTCAGCCAACTTGGTAACCATTTGTGTAAATACCTGCCTGTGCAAAATATTTAATACCTCTATTGCCCCATCTTATTTTGGGAGGAATACAGACAAAAACACAAGTGTTGAAAGGATTAGTAGCAAGCCACTAATGCCTGAAGAGGCTTCCTCTCTCAGGTTTGTTCGCAGATGTTCTTTGTTCAATCTAAATAACTATTTCTGTTCTTAATCCAAAGACATTTTAAAATTAATCTGTTTTAGAGAAAGTGTATCATCTGTCTGTTACAACTTATTCTCTCTAAAATTGGCGAACAGTAAATGTATTGCTTCCCTCCAGCAGAATGTCATAAGAGGAGTCGGGAAGCTGACTCCACAGTGGCTTGTTCCATTTCACTGGCTTGCTTTAGTGTCAGGCAAGTTACCGTGGGTAAACCTTTACAGAGTGGCTAAGTTCAACTGAAGGGCAATAAGGCATAGGTTTCCAGCTCCTTTAGGTGACTGAAAATGTTTCCCTCTCACTGCTCTGATTCATTTTTCTGTTAGTAAGAGAGATAAAAATACAGTCCTTATTGGGCTGAGGCTCTTGTCAATGCATAAAGCTCTTAAACTTTTTTGAATGGAAAAAAAATCAAATGTAAAGTCTTGTTATTGGCTTCATTAATTTTAAGAGGGATTTATACAAACAAAACAGCTGTGAATGTTTTGTGCTGTTAGTAGCAAGAATCTCATCTTTTGGTATTTATTATTTGCCTTTTTTTCTCTTGCCTTGTTCACAGGCCCTCAGTTTTCAGATGACCCCTCCCAGTTGCAGCCCTCTCCATTTGGTGACTACAGACAATACCAGTGATTATCCTCATTCTCCTAGTTCACATTGT
This sequence comes from Pandion haliaetus, assembly GCA_013401275.1. Lineage (NCBI taxonomy): Eukaryota > Metazoa > Chordata > Aves > Accipitriformes > Pandionidae > Pandion > Pandion haliaetus. Next base: position 19,248 of record VYZV01008163.1, on the reverse strand, counting down.
ACCTGAGCTGTAATTTAAAATGCTGGAGGACCAAGATGTCTTTACACCAGTGGTAGTCTCTTACACAAACCACGCCAAGAGGACCTTCAGCACTTTGCAGTGTAAAGCTGCACGGGAGAACTTTTAGAAGATGACAAATCTATTTATTCATGATAGATTCCATTGCTGTAATGTTAATACATGTCTGATAGAATACATGGAGATTTAAGACAAGGACCAAATGGAGTCTTGTCGTCCTTTGGACATGGACTGAAGTGAAAGTCTTTGGAGTCTTCCCTGGGATGTGGCATTGACCATCCACAGTGAATGCAGCTGGAATTTAGCCTCTTCCCCATCGGACTTAGGTTGCTTAAGGAAAAGAGTTCATCTCCACACAGTTTTCCAGTCCTAAAGTGAATATTACTGGGAGAACGTGCAAGCCAGTGAAAATTACTTCCAGCAAAATATATATTTCGCTGTTCTTTGTTTTCTATGCTACCGCCTAAGTGCAACCTAAGTTCTTTGGCTAAAGCAGAATCTGCCTTTTGTGGATCCGCAGGCTGCAGCATACCTCTGCCTTCCCCTAAACCCAAAAGGCTTTGAGCCCCATTTAGCAAGAGGTGGCAGCAAACTAATTCTTCACCTCTGCTGCTGCTTGCTGTGGCTTTCACAGCAGGGGAATGCCACAGACAGCTTCCCCTCCTAGAACTGTGCAGTGAGATGTGCATAGGAGTCCCCACAGAAAACATGTAGGCCTGTGGGGCTGTAGGGTGAAGCGTTGCACCTGTATGCCTGCTGCCAGTGCAGCCTCTGGCTTTTTCGCTTCAGATCCAGTCCTAAACATGATTAGAAACAGCTGTTCCATGTTTTTGTTCTTAAACTCCAGTTGTAGAGGCATGTTCCCTCTTGGCCAGCAGTTAAAAAATCATATCCAGTGAGGTTTTCTGTTGTTAGTTAATACTGTTGCTTGCTGGCATTTCCTGATAGAACATCCGTATTCAAAAAGACTTGAGTAGTATTATCTGAGCTGCTTCATGGCTTTTCTTCTGCCCAGGAAGGTGCTTGATCTCTGCACTTGGTCAGGAAACTAAGTCAGACCCATGTAGTAAGAGGAGAGGATGAAAATAACACAGAAACTGTCACAGTAATGGTTGACAAATGGGTGAATTAGAATTGTACGAAGCATGCATGTACATGCAGGATGCTGACCATCTCCTGTGTCCTGTCATCCTGTAAAAGTGACATTTTCCTGTTTCCACATCCCGGCCTGTCTTAGAGTGGCTCCAGGACTGCTGGAGCTTGCATCTCTGGTACTTTACTGTTTCATATAGTTGCTGCTGGTGTGTCATTTTCAAAAACGCTAAGCACAAAAGCACTGTGTGTTTGTGCATGAAGGCCCGTCTTGCTTTGCTGCTTACCTGGTTCTTTGGGCAAATTTGAAAGGCAGTTCTCTGGATTTGTGTCACTCGGCCAGTGCTCTCTTCTGTTCTCAGTTGAGACTCCAGCTGCAGAGTGGGTGAGTCTCTGTCTGGTCTTTGAGAGAGAATTATGCTCAGCTCTCATCAGCTGCAGAGCCTCCCCTGTGTATCCAAATCTGTGTGTTAATCACTAGAGGTTTTCCCATACTCTTTATATAGGATTAGAGCGCTTGGCCTTTGTTCAAATCTGTGTGCAGCTCAAGAGCTTCATTCTCTGTCCTGGCTCTTGCACTGCTGAGCTGTCCTTAGGGGTTTGCTGGGAGGGGAGAGGACACAGCTGAGTCATGTCCTGGCCTCTTTAAGCAGCAGCCTAGAGCACTTGGGTGACCTTTCCCACCAGTGCTTTGGGTGCAGACTCTGGCTGGGGTGAGACATGGAGGTGCGCAGGACCTATTGTAGGTTGACCTGCAGCAGGGGAACCTGCTACTCCCCACTCTGGGGGTTCCATCCAGGCCCTGCCGCATCCAAACAGTGCAAAAAAGGACCACCACACAACCCTTCCCCACAGCAGTGACTTGCCAGGGACAGCCAGGACACGTGCCACTGGTGACTGGCTATGGCTGCCCTGCCAGGCTCTCTTCCCTCACCCCTCTGTAAGGGAATGGGCTTTGGCTGCCTGAGCTGAGCTTTACTTAGGTCTGCTCTTCCCCTGCAATCACCCTTGACCATCTGTGCTGGATGGTCACTCTCACATACTTTGCAAAGCCTCTGATTTAGGGTGGCTGTCATCCTTCACTCCCCACACACCAGCCAGGCTGCAGCATCTTTTCTGACCAGCTGAGAGCCCTTTGCCATGCCAATGCCAGGAGGGAAGTCAGCACACCCCACTGCCCAGCAGCATATCACCCACCTGGGGAAGGGTTTCCTCCTCTGTCATCACTGCAACACCCAAGTTTCCTGTGTTTTATTTCAGCCATGGGGGCTGTCTGGACTTGCTGTTGTGGCAGGAGAGATCCTGCTGCTCAGCCTTTGATGGGGACACACTCAAAATAGGGTGCTCAGAGCCCTCTCCCCCAAAGCAGCCCACACCCCAAGCAGCTTCTTCTCTATGCCCACCCCAAAAACTGAGACAGACACCACCAGCACGACACTGAACTATTGACCTTTTTATTTCAATCAGCTACAGCAGCTCTACATTCCCCTAAAACACTGTCCTTTTTTTACTACCACAGACAGCAAGGGAGCCAAGTACACTGCAGTGGCAGCAAGTCTTTTTAAAGCTTAGTATTAAATATTAAATATTCTCTCATTTATGTTTACATTACTTTGTCAAAGAAAACAAACAAACAAACAAAAAAAGACAATTAAAACTTAAATTACATGAATCTGTGCCTGTGCCCTAGGCAGCAGCACTGGGGGCCACAGAGCTGCCCCCAGCAAGGCAGCTTTGCTGCAAGGGATATGCAAAAAAATCTCTGGCCCTTGGCCTGGTAGTGCATGACTCTGCTCGCTCTGGCGGTGAGCTCAGGAAGGGGGTGCTCAGCTGTGCTGGGAGTGGGGTACCTGCACCCTTTGCTTTCAGAAATCAGCATGTCTGGGAAGATCAGAGGGCCCCGGTGCAGGTGAAACGCTGTCTGGAGGAGGTGAGGCTGCAGCACCTCCCCTCAACCCCAGCGAAGTGTGCAGGGAAGGGGGTGAGGATTTGGTCAACAACTTTGCTAAAGAATTTTTCTGTTTTTTTTTTTTTTCTTAAAAAAAAGCAAACAAAACCCAACCCCAAACCGTTTTGAGTCTTCCTTTGATTTTAGCAAAGACAGAGTTTAAAAAGCACTTAGGAAGCTTGTACTAAAATCAGGTGCTCTCAGAGCAGAGAGTCATCTGTGCACCCCCCTTCGAGTCCGTAGCGAAACTCCTGCAGGTTCGACACCCCGTAGAAGTGGACAAAGGCCGCAGCCACCACGAGCACGTGAAAGATCTGATGTGACTGAAACTGCGGGGAAGCCAAAAAGCCCTTTAGACCAGACCAAAGGGGACAAAAGCAACACTGCAAACACCTCCTCCTCGCTGCTTCTGCACCACCCCAGGACTGTCCTCTGAGCTCTGCTTTTTCCCCCTCATTGCTCCCAGGCAGCAATTTCCACCCTGTACTTTAGCCTGCCCTGCCTCTCGCAGCAGCCATTCAAGGTCTGGCTGCCCTCACGTGTACTGAGGCGCACCAGGACAGCCCCAGCCACCTTCTCCTCATTTCAGAGCTCACCACCCTCGATCACACCCTCCCCCCAACCCCACAGCTGCTCCCTCTGAAGCACCCCACTCACCACCTTGTCCCCACACTCACCCAGATGTCGAACTTGCCCGGGAAGAAGCGCTCGGGTATGCGGGCAGCATACAGTCCCGCGCCTGTGATGTACATCACAGCCATGAGGAAGAACCAGCCCATCTGGCCGACAGTGGTGGCTTTTACAAACCCTTCGGCGATGGTGAAGTGCATGGTGGGCACCACGCCACTCAGCCCCAGCCCCAGAAAGACGCCTGCAGCGGAAAGGAGAGATCGGCAAATAGGAGGGCAGCGTGGCCAGAGCTCTGCTGCTCCCCACCAGCTCCCCCCTCGCACCCTCATCCTGCACAAATGGAAGCTCCTTGAGGCACCAGCAGCTTTTCCTCACTCAGTCCTGGATTATCCAACCCCCACGGCATATATTCTTCGCAAAATGAGGGATATACAACTGTATGTCCCCATCAAAACCACTGCTGACCCTCAGTGCTCACTGGGCAGAGCTTGCCATGCAGACATGCATTCTTTGTACAGCTGCAGGGCTGTGGCAGCTCCTGGCTACAGGAACAGCCCTTTTTGAAGGTGCCAGCCCTTCAGATTGCACCAAAACCTCATGAGCATGAGGAACACAGCTGCCCCAGCCATCCCTTCGGAGAGAGGCTTTGCCAGAGTTGTTTGTTCAGTAAAGCTGCTTGTAGATTAATGGCAAGGTGCTAATTAGCAGGCCTGAAATTTTCATCTCTGGCATCTAATTAGTTTGATTAGTGTCACCACAGCAAGACACCAGCCCAGAGAGGCTGTGGCTTGTACTCGCAGCAGGATCTTGCTTTGCAGCCAGGGAGGACAGGAGCTGGCAGCTGGGACCTCTGCCAGCACACCAACACCAGCACTGCTGTGGGGGAGCAGTGGGGCTGGCAGTCCCCTCTCCGTCCCCTGCCCAATTCTGAGAGGGTGTCATGGGTCACACGCCAGTGGTGCTGCCTGGCCTCCAGCTCAGCATCATCTCTCATCAGGTAGCTAGGAAGCTGCTGCGAGAGACATTTTGCTGCAGGAGCCCCCTGGGAGGTGAGGGTGGGCAGAGACGCTTCTCCATGCTCAGTGAGTCTGATTTAATCTGCAGAGACTGCAGTGGGGGCAAGATGGGGTGTGCATGTGGAGTGGGCTGGAGGTGTTCTCGCCCTGCAGCCTCCAGGAAGGCAGGTACATGGCAGCATGTAACTGGCAGGGGACAGATGAGGGAACCTCTTCCTCTGGCCGAGCTGCAGGTTCACACTGCCAAACCGCTTCCTGGAGAAGGTGGCTTCGCACGGCACAGCCCCAGGCCACCCAGCCGCCACTTAGAGGGCTATTTTTAAACACTGGCTGTCTGCTCCAAACCTCAGGCTTGCTGAGTGCCAGGTGGAGCTCAGGCCCTACTCAGCAGAGGATCTAAATCCCCAGCACAGCGAGAGGAGGAAGACCTCTCCCTGCCAGGAGCTGCTGCAGGGCAGCATGGTGCTCTGGGGGAATGAATTCCGCAGATGCTGAAAGCTCTTCCCAAACGGGAAGAGCCATCCCACCATGGGATCTTTGCAAAGTCCCTCCCTGAGGCGCTCCTGAGCTCCCTCTTGGGGCTGGGGACTCGGGGTGAGGAAGGAGAACTCCTACCTGCTCTTGTCTGCCTGTGCTTGGGGGTGGCAAACCGGTCCCACTGAGCAACAATGATGGCAGAGATGCCCAAGACACAGACGATGGAGAGGTAGATGAGTCTTGGCTGAGGGGAGCAGTAGAACGAGTAATAGAGCCACGGGACAAAGCTCCCCATGATCAGCAGTGCAATTCCTGAATAATCCAACCTGCAGCCGGGATGCAATGACACAGTCACAGGTGGGACCCCAAATCCACCCCCACTCCTTGCATCCTCTTGGTAATTGTGTGTCAGTAACCTCCAGCATGTCTGCACCCGAAGGGAGTCACCACAGCCAGACTGGCAGCCACAGCCCCGCCAGTGAAGCTGCATGTCCAGAGAGGGGAGGAGGGCTGCACTTGGGTCTTATCAATGCCATGTGGGACAGGAGAAAGGGCCTGGGCACGTACACAGCTTCTGGGGATGCCAGCAGAGCTCAGCAGCACAGAGGATGAACAGGAGCTGGCTGGAGACAAGAGGGGCTGTGCACTCGAACCACCATGACAGGACGTGGCAGGCATGGGTCTTTGCGCATACAGATTTGACTATTATCCTCCACTGCAAAGTGCTTTCGATCTATCGATCCAGGAACCATTTCACCACTGAAATGCAGCCGCTTGCATTACCCCCACCGGCATGCCAGCTGTGGCAAGTGCCTTCCCCAGTATGCAAGGACATTTCTGCTGAGGGCGCAGCAGCACAGTTTGTTCTGCAGATACAATCCTGCAGGATCTCTGGGGTTTGTAAAAAGGAGATGGCAGGATTTCCCAGCAAGCAGCACCCAAGTAAATGCCCTTGACAAACTTGCATGAGCAAGTTCTTATTTGAAAGCCTTGCTGCTGCTCTGTCTGTGCCATGAAGGCTGATGTGAGCTTAACTCTAAGAGCAGCCTGTGCACCGACCTCAGGGAGAGGCACTGGCCACTGCCCAGCCTTTCCACTTTGGCAGGAATCATGCTTGTTTTCTTTCAATTTGGTTTCAGTCCAAACTAGATCCAAATCAGAGTGTTTGAAAGCATCCAGTAAACTGGAAACTGCCAAACTGCGGTATCCCACGGCTGCCCAGTGAGACCAAGACCCCTCCTCCCTCCCCTGCTATGAAGGGCACAAAGCCTGTTCCCTTGGGAGCTGCAGGTTCCCAGGGTCCCTTTCTTTATCATCCACCTGAAGGCATTTGAGCTGGCAGATTTAAGGTGCTCAGGCACAGGGCAGAGCCCTCCAGGGCTGAGCTGTGGTTCCCCCTTGGCTCCACACTGGATTCTGTGAACGCTCCCCTCCCCCAAGGATAAAACATTTGAGAACGTGGCACTTCCCAAGAGGATGCATTGTGAGAACTCAAAAACTCCTATGAGACCACACAACCCCGCTCTTGCTGACTCACTTTGAAAAAGTCCGCGAGACCTTCTCTGAGTGACAGTAGACAGTGTGGAAAAGCCAGGAGAAGCTGAGGCACAGCACTGCTCCCAGGAAGAACATCCCAAATACCACCTTCTCCTGCAGAGGAGCCATGAAATACATGTTGGGCCGCAGCATGGTCAAGATCCCCAAGCAGAGGAACAAAACAAAACCTGCAGGGAACACACCAAACGGGCAGTCAGGCAGAAGGAAACTGAACAAATTCAGCAAAGAGCCAGGAGAAATACAGCCCTGGCTGTTCTCTGCAAGGCAGGCCCTGGATGTATCCTGCTCGCAGCACACCCTGAGGTGCTCAGTCGCACCCGGGGCTGGCCTGGCAGCCAGCTGTTAGCCGAGGCTGTCATTAGCGCAGATGAGTGGAGACGGGGACAAGGGCATGGTCAGGCACAGGGTGAAGAGCCACTGACCATCTCTGGGTTTCAGAGGAAAGCACTCCAAGGCCTTCCTGTTTTGCCCGGGACACATTTCTCCTTCCCACTCTTGCAGGGTGTTGGCAAAGCCACAAACAGTTGCTGAGCCCAGCACTGGGGCCCCACTGTGGTCTGGTCTCCCTTCACCCAAGGAGCTCTTGGGCACCTTGTGACCCAGCTGCCTGTGTGCACAGGACCAGGCAGGGGTACGTGATCCTCACAGGGTGGCCCCTGGGCACAGAGAGGACCCCAGCACCGAGAAAGTCCTGGCTGTAAAAGGCTGCCCTGTGCATGGGCGCCAAGCCCACCTTCAGCCCGAAGGCTACCAAATCCCCCCAGTCACCTAGCAAGTGCGTCCAGATGTTTCCCGTCTCGGTGTGTATTCGGAAGATGCTCTTGAAGCATGCTCGGAAGGATGGCATGGGAGGCCTGTGTCCGTGCAGGAGGTAATCGTTGTCCTTCAGCCAGTCAGGCAGCACATCGTAAGGGATCACGCGCCAGCGCCCTTCCCACACCTGCAACACACCAAGCTGTGCTGGTGGCCCCCAGAGTGTCGAGCCAGCCCAAAGGCTCACATTTCCCCACCCCAGGAGCCTAAAATAGCATTCAGAACAAGCCCAGCCAGGGCTGAAAAGGCACTGTAAGGTTCTTTGGGGAGAGGAAGTTCAGCTTTGCCAACATCGAAACCCTGCAGGACCCCTTAAACCACGCACATCCTGCAGAGCGCTCCCCACACATCCCCCCCAGTGAGTCAGACACGATTCACACCCTCAGGTTTAACCCTTCCACACCCGAAGCGGCTGTTCTCTGCAGTGGGGAACTCCCATTTTGGTCAGGGAAGAGGGAGCCCTTGCTGGCAACAGAACTGGGCTGGCCCACAGCTGATGCCACCAGTTACCAAACTGCAGTGACCACGAGCATGGGCACTGGGCGAAACCAGCAACGGTGCTTGGTGCTCCCAGTCCCTGTTAGAGGACCACAGAGACACTGGGGCTGCTCCCCAGGTTGCTGCTCATCTGGCATGGCTGGGCACAACCACCCCCCGCCACCGGTGCTTCCCAGCCGCTGCCATCCCCTTCTCACTCTGCTCCTGGGAGACACTGCTGGGAGCAGGCCCAGGCAAGCAGAGCTGGAGCAGACTGCCAGCAGAGCAGCACGGAGCTCTGGGAGCTTTACCCAGACAGAGTGATGCATCCCCGCCCCTGCCCACCACTCTAAGCCCCAGGCTGGGTGCATCTGGGCTTCACTCATTCTCCAAAATGAGGATTGGGGCATCACCACATGCTCCCATACCTTATACACAAACTCTTCCATCTTCTCCATGGCGTGATGAGCCTGCAGAGGCAGAGTCAGCACACGGACCACCTCCTCCTCTTCCTCACAGGCTGCTGGGCCTGGTGGGTCTTCAGCCTAGAGGCAGAAATGCCAGGAGGAAATCATCCCTGCCCACGGGAGGAGGAACAGCACGCAGAGAGCGGTGAGTCCCTTCTGAGAGCACCCGGGGTGTCATCCCTTCCCAAGGGGATAGGCAGGACCCGCTGGTCACCACCGCTTACACAACACGCTACTGCCTTAACCATCTTGGGCAGGCTAATCCCAGATTTATTCTTGTTGAATGGTAGGATTGCTGTGGGGGATTTTGATCCCTACAACCAAGGCTGGAACAGCCACTTGGCCCAGCCAGGAAACCCAGCCCTCCACCCCAGCTGGGAGCCCAACACAGTGCAGAGGCAGCACCGCCCCAGCAGCCTCCCAAGCTGGGAACACTCTGCCCATCCCAGCTCAACTCCCTCTCTCGCCCTTTTCCATTAGTGGGTTTGGGAAGGTGATTTCCAGCCCTAAGGACCATAGAACAGCTAGATGACTGAGAACACCCCGTTCCCTCCAAGCAGCAGCACTGACATGCAGACACAGCACACCTCGGCTGACATCTTTGCATGAGGGCTATCACAAATCCATGCCTGCATGACAGGAGAAGTTTCTGGGCCAGCTCAGGGCGCAGACCAGCCAGACCATCAGTGTTCGGATAACGAAACACCTCACAGCCTCTCTGCGCTGACACAAAGCGACGACTAGACTTGGGACTCTGCAAAACGCACCAGGCTGGCCTGCATCTTTCAAGCCACTAATGGGATAACGGGCAAATTCCTAGGTTAATGCTCAAGGATGGAGCAGAGAGGCTGAGCACGGAAGAGCACAGCCAGCCGTGGCACCCACCCCAGCCGGGGGCCCGCTCGCCATCTGCCCACTCGGGGGATAGGGGAGTGAAGAAAGGTCTTACACTGGCTGAGCCGGCGGCTCCTTGGTCTCCCTTCTCCTCCAGGAGCGGCCCCAGCTCGGCCAGCTCCAGGTGGGCCCTCTCCCGGCCGGCGGCGGCCAGCCCATTGCCCTGCCCGGCGGTGGAGGCTTTGCGGGACGCCATGGGGGCAGCGGGGTCGGTCCTGGTGGCCGAGGGCAGCCGGTGCAGGTGCCTCCGCGTCCTTGTGCCGCCGCGCTGGGGAGGACGGGAAGGGGGGGAGGGAGGGAGGAAGAAGAGAGTCACCGGGAGCCGACGGCCGCGCACCCCGCCGTAGGCTAGGCTAGGCTAGGCCAGGCCAGGCCAGGCCAGGCCCTCCCCGGGGGCTGACACCGGCGGATCCGGCCCCCCGCCCCGGGGCACCGGCGGGGCTGGGGCTGGGGCTGGGGCTGAGGCTGAGGCTGAGGCTGAGGCTGAGGCTGAGGCTGAGGCTGAGGCTG